>CM076578.1:1561839319-1562028822 GCA_034641835.2 Pinus albicaulis
AGGGTATACCCTCTTTACATTTTTTAAATTTTTTGATTTTTTGATTTTTTAAGAATATGGAACACCTTTGCACAAGAAAAAGGTTTGAACATATTGCATAGTTCAACAAGTCAATCATGAAAAATGACACCTATTGGTATAGGAGTCTAACAAGGGGAATGCCAAAATGACCGCGGAGATGTCCGGTTTAAGGCAGAGGTTCGCTGATTTGTAGGGGAAATGGGACAAACATGTATGCGTGACCCCAACCTCCAAGGATCCTGGCACTACTCCAGAGCAACTAACTAAAGCTCTTTTAGACTTGCAGGTTTTGGAAAATGAATCCAGGAAAACTCGCCTCAGGATACAAGAATTGGAAGTTAAGCTCGTGACAAATGATAAGGTGGTAACGACCTTGCAGGACGAGGTTGAGAAAACCAAAAGAGAAAAGCTGATACAGGATAAAACCATCAAAAAATTGAACACTCGGATGAATGGAAATGTGACCGTCTTGGAAGCTAGGCACCTCATCTGGACATACATCATATCAGAGGTGAGAAAACATTGGAAGTATCTCACTCTGATGGACGATAAGAAGATCACGGTCCGTTTGTTCAAAGGAAAGTTGCAAGAGGGACAGGAGGAAGAAGCAGCTAAGGTGGAAATGTCTAAAAAGTATATCAGCTACCTGAATAGATGACCCTAAAGAGCTTCTCACTCAGGGAATCAAAGACCATTTCAGAGGAGTGATGGAAGTCATGAGAGTAATTGAGAGGGAGACTGCACATGAAAATGCACTGAGTGGTTTAGAGCGGGTGGCCAAGGGGGTTGAAAAGTTTGATCGTGAGTGGGATGAGTTGGTAAAAGCAGGTCTTCCATGCTTTTGGGAACCTGAAATGTCTGCGTTTATAGGGCTAATGGACTATGAACAGAAGCTGACAGCCATCATGAACCAGATTGATTTACCTCTGGATAAAATTTCCCACCGCCAAGGAGACTGCACTGAGCTAACATATATTCAGGTTTTGGTAGAGAATTTTTTCACTATGCCATCACTAGGAGAGAGTATGTGGCATAAATCCAGTGAATATATCAGCACTCTAGCCTCCACATCATCTCACCAGCCATTACCTCCTCCCAGTCGCAAAACTGGTTCATCCGCGTCATCAACACTTCCCAGTTAACCGGCAGCAATCACTCCTCTTCGTCCCAAAAAATGACACTCATATTCTAGCCTAGGTGGCCACTTTAATTTTATTTCTTTAAAGTTGTAAAAATGGGTGAAATATTTATTCCACCCTTTGCATTTTATTTTCCTTTTTATGGTTATGATTTTAGTTAAATGCCTTCGTTAAGGCCACTACGCAGATGATGAGTGGCCTTATTCCTCATCATCATTTTTGTTTTTGATGGAGACCCCAAACAGAAAGATGCTTTGAAGGGGAATATTTTGTCTAAGAAATATCTTTTTGCAAGGCTCAGCAGAAAGATATAAGAAATGAAATCTGAAGCTGAGAAAGGGTTCTATATTTTTCAGAGCAGAATCTCTAGTTGTGAATTTTCCTTTTTATAAAGTTTTGAGATATGTTTATTGTGTATGTTGGAAGAGCCCATTGGGTAATAGAAGTGAAGATGTTCTCTTTTGCAATGGATTCCAAAATTGGATAAGTTACAGTCTATATTTTCTCAGTTGTGTTTTAATATAAATGTTCATTTGTATTTCCATCACTTTTCCTGTATCGAAAGCTTTCAGAATGTGAGTGTTGATTATTTAGATATGAATTTATCATAAAGGGTACTCATATCTAATTGTCTGCTACACTTTAAATATGGCTCGAGGCACGATATTCAGTTCATGTTCTATTTACATTACCATATTTCCTCTGATGTTAGTTGGGTGGATTCTTATGCTAGTATAAGCCTACCTCAAGCTAACATTTCCTTTCATGTTTTGCGATTGTTTCCACATTCATTTATCTCGGTAACTGTCACTAGTATCATGCTTGGCCCTTTTCACAACAGTTAGATTTATGTCTGCTTCTAACGCTCACTTATAGACCCTTATGTTATATCATTGGAACTCATTATTATCCATTTTTTGTCTCTGATATCTTGGTCCCACACCAGAAAACTTCAATTTCCTTTCATATCAAGAGGCCATATATTATCAGCTAAAATACAACCCTTCCGAAACCTCTTGTCTTAAGATGTCCTAGGCACTGGTATTTGACAACTCGAGGCTGTATCTAGGAGCTACAACAAGATTAAACATATGAAATGTGAATATTTAAGGCTAGAAGTAAATATTTACATCATTTATCTGGCTGAGCATTGTGCCTTCTTTGCCCAAGTTTGCAGGCGGAAACCTACCTTGACTCCATCACCCAATGATTGTTTATCTCTTGTTATTTTGACCCAAAACTTTCAATCAAAACCCTGTATTTCATAGCTAGCCTAAGATTCACTTATTGTAGTCACCCTTAATTGGAAAAGAGAGATCCCTCTCTGGTCTGGCAGGGCTAGATGCCAAATCAAAATCTTGGTTTGTGGTTACCTCGGAATTGCCTTCTTCATCCTGGGTTCAATCCGAGTGCTAACAATAGAAATGGGAAATTTATTATTTAATTGTGAGCTTATTGAGCTCCCTATAATTTGGACACATGCACCATGATCCATCCTTCTTGTGCACCAATACTACTGGAGCAGAGAAAGAACTTTGACTAGGTTGAATTATACCAACCTCTAACATTTCTGCAATCATACAATCAATTTCGCTCTTTTGGACATAAGGATATCTATAAGGCCTGATTTTTGGAGGAACACTTCCTGGAATCAAATGAATAGCATGATCATGATCAAGAATAGGTGGGATTCCTTTGGGAGTTTCAAACACCTTGTAATGATTGTCCAAGAAATTTTGGAGATCTTGAGAAATAGATGATTTTGATGTTGGAACTTCTAGTGAGCATAATTGTGAAATTATGCCTCGTTTTTCTTTCTTCAGAATCTTTGTCATGACATTAGAGCTTATTATCTTTCCTGGCTTCCCTGTGATACCCCATAATTTGACTTCCTTTCCTTCTGAAAAAAATTTCAAGAAAAGTTCTTGAAAATTAAAAGTTGTCGTCCCCAAAGATTGTAACCATTATACTCCTAGTAAAACATCAACACCTCCCATTGGAATGGAAAGCATTGGACTATTCAATACATATTCCCCCATGTTTAGCTTGATATTATGGAATTTTCTAGAGAAATTTATAGTTCCTCCATTTGCAACCATCACTTGACATTATGGTGTTTGGTATAGGAAACAATTCAATTCCTTGGCTAACTTACAAAGAATAAAATCATGGGCACTACCCGAATCAATCAACACCATTACCTTTCTCTTCTTAATATGTCCTTCTATCTTGAGAGTTTGAGGAGTGGTAATTCCTCCCAATGAATTACATGATATGGTTAGACTTATTTATTCTTCTTCTAGGGTTGGTTCCTGGTGTATATCCTCTTCTTTTGAAGTTTCTTGTTCATTTTCTTCCTCCTCTTCACAATCTGTGTAAAATAATTTATTTTCAGCACACTTATGACCTTTTGTGTATTTTCTATCACAACTGTAGCAAAGCCCTTTTGCTCTTTTTTCTTCCAATTGTTGTGGTGTCAACCTTGTAGGTTGTGGAAGTCTAGGAGTAACAAAATTTCCATCTTTATAGATGTGAGTGGTAGGCTTCCTTGTCGACATAATTTTACATTCAATTTTTCTTTCCAGCCTGTATGCCTTCTCCAATGAATCAGGTTCCCAAACGCGAACCTCATGTTGGATGTTATCCTTTAAATTCCCTATGAAGACATAAATCATATGTTCCTCTGGAATATTAGTTACCCTTATATTCAATTTTTGGAAGTCCTCAATGTGATCCACCATTGAACCCTTTTGTTTGAGATTTATCAATTGGCTAAAAAATGTGTTGCTCTTTGTATCCTCATAATGTGTTATCATTTTCTCCGTAAAAATTGACCAAGTGGCAATTTTTTTACTGGAGAAAAGCCATCGATGCCATACAAATGTATTTTGTTCTAAATACAAATTTGCAACACGTACCTTTTATGTGTTTTGCACATTATTGAGATCAAAATATTGCTCCATATGTAGTATCCATGTTACGAGATCCTTACCATCAAACTTCCTCATATCGATCTATGGAATATGGTGGGTCTTCCATCCAACATCATGATTAAAATTTATTTTGTTCTCATGAGTTTCCTCTATTATTAGGAAACATTTCTTGTGTCAACTTTGTCAAAACTTCCATGTATTCTTTTAGATCATTCTTCATGTTTTCCATTTTTTCATCGATCTTAGCTTACATGTCTTCCATGCCAGCTACCATGCCATTCTTCAAACCATCCATCTTAGCTTCCATGCCTTTCCTCAAACCATCCATATTAGCTTCCACGCCTTTCTTCAAAACTTCTGTTTCATTTTTTGTTACTCTTTGCGAGAGCGAAATTTGGTGCACTTGCTCTTGTAATTTTGATATCTCATGTTGCATTTCTTTGTCTTCATGAGTCATAGTAGAGCCTTTTGAAGGCTTAATGGGTGTTGAATTATTTTTAGGGGGAGTTTTAGAACCCAATACTAATGTCTATTCTACAATATTCCCTTGGAATCTATTAACACTGGAAAATCGTACAAGCATAAGACGACATCATTTAATGTCAAGAAGAAGGATTTACAGGGCTGGAAGACATTAGAGAATCTGGAAAGTATTTAAAAATCTCTAAGGTATGAGGAAAAATCAAATTTGAGAAAGTCATAAATGATTTTGTGCGCATAATCATTCGTGAAGAGCGCCTTTGCGTGCCTTTTGACCTGAAATGCACGCAATCCTGGGAGTAGAAAAAGTCACTTTCCGAGACCACAAAAAGCAAAATCCAGGACAATGATTCCTCACTTGAAGCCACCTAAGGAAAACCACCACAGCCTCCTTAGAAATCAATGGAGCACATAATGGAATATTTGTGGCACAAGAAGGAATCATCCCCCTCTCTTGGGTCACCATCCACAAAGTACCAAGAGAGGGAAGGAGGATTTGAATTCTCCTATATAAGGCCACCATGAGATGAAGAACTTGAGAACACATTGTTATGCTAGCCAGAATTTCCCAGGTAGTACCAGCACTGTGTGATCTAGAGCTGAAGATAGAGGGGACTCAATTGTTGGCCATCCAACAAGTTCAGTCCACCACAGTAGAGAGAGGGAGACTTTGCACCGAGGCAAGCTTAGAAGTAAAAAAATCCTTGCATCAGGACTTAGAACCCATGTTCTAGGGGCCTTTTGTCAAGAGGGTTAAATTTTCATCCTCATTTCCTACCAGTGCTCAATAAGAGAGGCCGAAGAGCCATCGTTTCTATTATTGAAGTTGTTTTACTCTATTCAGAGCTTTTGTTTATTTCTTTTAGTTTTATTTTATATATGCATGCTATTTCTCTATCTAGTATGTTTATGATTCTAGCTTGTTCCACTAACTTGATTGACTCCACTTCTTTTTCTGCATGTGACCAATAACTTAAGTGGGTAAACCACAACCCTTAAGTTGGTGTGATTTCGTACATGCATGCACCAAACACACTAACATAGGATTGGTGACTCCACTAACGTTTATTACCAATTTTATGTGTTTGTGCCTCTTTTTTGCAGAGACCCCTATCTGTGTTATGGAGTGGAGCTAAATTTCCCCCTTTTTCTCTTGTAGTCCCTAGTTCATCCCAAGTGACAGACTGAAGCAGAACAACTCCAAAAATTACTTTTGTAGGAATTTGTGTGTTTTTCCCTCCCACAGATGTGCCCAGGGCGTGCATTCAGAGCTGACCCACGCACAAGCATCGCGCTTGTTTCAGCCTTTTGCGCACAAAAGACAAAAAGATAAATTTCTCCCACATTTCTATCTTTTCCTGCTTGTAACATGCTTGGTAGCCCATAATACATCTGCCAACACTGGTTGAGGTACCCCACAACTTTCTAAAGCTCACTCTTAGCTGCTTTTTGTAGGCTTCGTGTCAGTTTTATTTCAAGTTGATTTTTGAAAAGTTCACACATAGTTTAATTATGGGGGAAAAAATAACTTGCATTCCGAAAAAAAATTATGTTTTGCAAATTTAGGTACCAACACACCTAGATAACTAGCCAAAGTAAGTGGCCCAAGTCCACACATGCTTAGTTAGTTTATTTTTTCTAGTGTAAAAGTTATTAGTTTAGTTCAATTTTTGCACTAGGATTTCGAGACTAGGATTGAATTGTCGATAGAAGAGAAAGTAATCTCTGTTGCCTTTGCACCCTCCAATTATCCTAGGAAAGCATATGAATACTTTCTATTCACAACTCACATATCCCTTTCGTTGATCACATATATTAACTAGGAAAAATAGAAAGTGGCCCATATCCGCACATGTTTCTCTTTTGAGCAAGAAACAATACAACATATTTTAAATAGGGGATTTTGAAAAGGATCATCACATATCCACACGTTAAAAATACGTGCTTGTCCATTTTTTTCTTACACACATCCACCCACTAAGCAAAGAAAAGACACCTAAAACTAACTTAACCAAACTCACTAAATTCTCCCCATAGGGGACACAAAAGAATTTATAGTTTAAGTTAGGATCAAGGGGGTAGGCATCCAATAAGCCGCCTTGATCATTATTCATATTGAAACATAGAAGTTGATTATTTAGGGAGCTTTAAAGCCACTTATCATCCCATGGAAAAGAAAACCCGAGCACCGCAGAGACCTGTTTCAGAGGGGGTTAGGATTAGGCGCAGTGCGGGCAGGTATTAATCAGGGCTACCTGACTTGGTTGATACTCGGTACTATTAGCTGACTTACCAAGAAGCCAAAGACTCAAATTCTCACGTGGGAAGATGGTACTTAGTGGCCAAATCTAGGGCATCCTTTCCCTATAGGTGATGGTGCAGGAAAGCGCCAGAACCTCTACCCTTAATTTGGTGGATTTTCTTCGGTTGATTAGGGGCGTCACCAGCTCTTACGGGACGTTGTGTCAACACTCACAAGATATCTTCTCAAGGCCCAGTTACATTTGAGTGTGTGAGGATGAATAGGTCTTCTAGGATTTGAGTATCATACGCAAACAAAAAAAAACCCTTTTTTTTATTTCTTGATCACATAGAATTAATTTAAAGGGAGAATTTATTTTATTTTCGCTTTGTTTTATGTATGTGACCAGAATATTTCTTTGATCATAGACTATGCCCTCTCAAATTTTTCAAAAACTAGACCTAGCCAACACTAGAGTAGACTTAAGGGGACCTCGTTGATCTAGGCGTCTTTTGGACCTCCCCCCATTACCGAGAAGGGGTCCAGGTCTTTCGTCGTTTAGGCATCAAAGATGGAACGTTGCCACCATTATTGGTTCGTCCTTTATTGGGGCATCCGTAGTTGGGAACCCCGGTCGGTCTCCCAATGCCACACCACACACCACTCCTCCCACGACCCCTAGAGGGCAGATGAGTGCGACCCATACTGGAAGCTAGTCAAATACACAGCAGGGTATGTTACAGAATAACCCTCTTCCTAACTAGAACTTCATGTTTTTGCAAGTTTCCATGGCGTCAACCTCCCAGTCACCTTTCTTAGCTTCGTTGAATCTACCTTATTTAACCAAACTAACGAATGACCCCATCGCACACAACCATACATGGCCTCCCATGCCCACGAAGCTCCCTTCGGATATTCCAAAATTCTAAGTAAATTAAGCAGAAGACCTAGGTAATCATGTCATGACCTTTCACCTGTGGTCCTCATTGAACAGTATCATTGACGACACTATTCTATTGAGACTATTTCAATGCACTCTGACAGGAGTAGCAGCGAAATGGTACGTGGAGCATCCCTTTGCTACACATGGAACCTTTAGCGCCCTCACCACTGTGTTCCTAACATATTTTCAGCTACCCATCACCATTATTCTGGAATGGAATTACTGACACATTTTAGACAAACCCCCGTCGTCCATATCTCGGACCATCTCCATGAATGGAGGTGACGTAGTAGTTTATGTAAAGCTAAACTCGACAACAGAGTTCTCTTAGATTTGTTCCTGAAAACTCTCACAACAGAGATTTCAAAGGATGTGGTATAGTAAAGGCCCAGTTCCGAAGAGGATGCCATCAACAAAGCCTAGCAGCTTGAGCTGATTTATACGAAGTCAGGATACATTTACAATATCCTACACAATGTCCTGCGCCTGCAAAATTTTCAAGAATTTCTAGGAGCGTTGAACTCTGCATATGGACTAATTGGGTCATTGACCCAAAGTTACCTAGGCATCAGTATTCAAAACCCCGATTACACGTATAGTTCTACCTAGAACGTACCTCAACTCGGTTTTCAAAGTCATCATATGCCTCAGCAAAATTTGACCAATAGGTCACAAGCATATCGCCATGGAGGACCCTATCCTTCAGCTCAGGGGACCCAGTACACATAAAGAGACACTGACGTAAGAGCTCCCCTCCAACAGCTAGGTGCAAACCAAGGACTGCATTATGCTCAGTCCCCAGTACAAGACCCGCCTATGTAGAACAATGCATAGGTGAAATTTTTGCAGCCTTCCCAGAACCAACCACACCCATATAACCAAGAGAACTACCTTCCTAATGTGGTGAAGAAAAAAGGAAAAAACAAGCCTAAAGGGAATCCTGGACAAGGGGGAAACAACTAGCAATACCCGTTTTGATCCTAGGCTGGAGGCAAATCCAATCGAAATCAGAGCCAGGAGCCAATAAATGCCCAACAGCAGAGTAAAAAGCCACCTCTTCAAATAAACCATTATTTTTCAATATCTGGTGAGCACAGCCATTATACTCACCACTATCCCGATCTCCCTGAGTTGAAGAAGCTATAGAGTAACCGAGGACAAGGAGGATCTTCCCATCAAACATCTATGATGCAAGAACCTTTCCCCCATCAAGGGATGATAAGCACTCAGCAACAAAATCCAGACGACTCCGAGAAAAGAAGCCACGAAATCTACATGACTGGCGAAGGGATGTTTTTCCAAACACGAAATCGCAATTACGACACCCCACCAAACACCAATGCATTAAGGGCAAGTATTAGTGCACCAACTACACCTTTGACCATTTCAAATATGCTTATCGAACCATTTCCAAAAATGGTGAAGGGACCCAATAGGAGAGTAGGAAACTACTCCAAAGTGGCCCATAATTATAGTATTGTGGATGATTTAGCACAATCTCCCACTGCTATGTCAGCTTTGGAAGTATTGCAGGCATGCCCAAAACAATGGAAAGCCCTACTTTCTGCATTAGGCGCTATCGACCCTACCGATACAAGCCTAATGGCTTTTGACTTAGATAAATCCACCCTCAAGCTTCCTTCCATGGTCGCCTTCCAAATACCAGTGTTGGTCCAAAATATCACCATTCACCGATGTGTCCTTGACGAGGGTTCATCCACGTGCATCATGTCAAAAAATGTTTGGCAGAAGTTAGGGTCTCCTGAACTAAAACCTTGAGTCATCATGCTTAGGGCATATGACGGTCATCCTTCGACCCCTTTCAGCCTCTACCAAAACATCCCGGTCTGCTTAGCCAGAAAGACGGGCCACATATACATTGAATTCTTGGAATCTCACTTGGATTATAACATACTCCTTGGTCGGAGTTATCTGTACGCCATGTCAGCCATAGCCTCCTTCGTCTTCCGCATTATGATCTTCCCCCACGAGGATTGCATCATTACTGTATACCAGTTGATGCATAGCGAGAAAAAACCCCTAAAAAACACTGATGTAATTCTACCCTATATAGATACATCCTCGGATGCACTTTCATGGTACCAAGAATATGGCCTCGACCAGTTCAAACTGTCGTTTGTTCTAGGATCATTCCTAGGAGATCCTCCCATTATCCCTGAGTCATCACCTGATGTCACAGGGGCTCCGGTGTGCATGATGTCTACATCAAGCGATGAAGCTAGTCAAGACACAGGCACAAGTAGTAATGGAACCGAGTCATCGGCCACGACAACCTCTCTAGCCTACGCCACTTCCCAAACTCCTTTCCTCTACCCTCTAGATAGTTTCATCTCCCAGCAGTTTTTGGCAACACTGGTGTTACCAAACATATCATTAGCAATACCAATTCGGTATCTCATCCCCCCTATGGGAACAGGATCCACTCTCATCACTAGCATAGGGTTGAAGCCCCTCAGTCCCGAGGAGGCCCCACCCATCCAAGAGATGGTCTAAACCACCCCTGCAAAGGAAAATTCCATTGCAAAATTGGTAATCACGGCTAAGAAAACTGAGAAAAGAGGAAAGAAGATGGAGACTCCGGCCATATAATGGGAATCACCGGTCTAAGCCATATGCGACGTAATAGGACATCCCACCCATATCTGCCCAGATCTGGATGAATTAAAACCACTCCTTGGCTCTACGACAGACATTGTGACGTCGCGGTCCCGTAAAAAGGAACCTGCCACTAAAGGTAAAGATAAAGCATTGCGTACCAATCACACATGTGCTATCTGTAGCAACTATGGGCACTATACCTATCATTTCCCAGAGATCCCATGATATAGGGATGCCTTACATGCCATCGAACGATCCTATCAAAAGGATCCCTCCACCCAGGCATCCGGAAATGAACCTCGTACCATCCTATACCTACAGGAAGAAGGAAGGGCACCAGAAAGACCCCTAGTCATGCCCCCTCCTGTTATATGTTGCACACTTTGTGATGAATGGTCACTTCCTCGAAGAATGAGTAGCCCTGGAACTCATCCATAGATGGTATCCTATAGAACGGGTTTACTACGTTGGATTGCAGGCAATGAAATTCACATGTCCTTTATGCGCCGACAATCACCTTCTAGAAAATTGTCATTATATCCCCTGATTCTAGCTAGTCCTAGATAGTTTGCGCTCAGCGATAGTCCGTCTCTCCCAAGAAGATGACATGGACGCAGAATCCACGGACAACTCTACAACCCAAGAGGATATGACGAGCAGATCCATCCTATTCTTGTCAGCTAAAAAGAGACCAATTAGGGAACCCCTAGTTACCCCCAACCGCTCTCTACAGAAAAGACCAACATGTGCATTAAGTAAAATGCCAAATCATGTGGTCGCCACTTGCTCTGATTTAGCAGCGTTACGACACTGTTAACCCGCCAGACCACAAACTGAGCACGATGGGACCCCAGATCTAGGCTATTATGCCTAATATGTCAAGGCAATCATTATGAGTAGCACTGTACTTATATATCACAACTTCGTCCCACCATCGATATGATTCATACCAAAGAGAAGAAACAGGATGATACCCTCAGGTGATTTAGAAAGTACATTACTCCTCGACTAGTGACCCCACATCCACATGAGTGTGATGGGTAAACTAGGATGACACACCAACCAAGCATGACCCAGCCAAGCCTAGGATAACATGCAGACTATGCGACCAGAATGACCACCGGGTCAATCAGTGCAGAGAACTAAAGCCCCTTGCAAACAATTTTTGCATAGCATCTTCTCTCCCTCAGAAAATTCTCTCTAACCAAGAGAAGATCACGCGTACCTATTGCCGGATTTTTTCACACTTTCACCATACGGTTAAATGTGTGCATCTCCCCAAGTGAACAGTGGCAAGAGCAGCATTGAGTCTACACTCCCCCAAAGAGTTAGACACACCGAAGCCAACAATACAGAAATGGAATTAGAAGACCTCCTCTTCTACAATAGATCCTTTCTAAGCATCCACATCAGGGACAACGAGTAGTATTGATTCCCATACAATATACTCAGTTGGCACAGTGATACCATGCACTATCTGCACTGGCCAAAATCACGCACCATAGGTATGCTCGCTAATGGAAACATTCAGGCACCTCTACTATTAGGAAACATCATGATTAAAATTTATTTTTTTCTCATCGTGAGTTTCATATACTATTAGGAAAAATTTCTTATATCAACTTTCTCAAACCTTCCATGTATGCATTTAGATCATTCTTCATGTTTTCCATTTTTCATCGATCTTAGCTTCCATGTCTTCCATGCCATCTTCCATGCCATCCATGCCATTCTTCAAACCATCCATCTCAGCTTCCATGCCTTTTCTCAAACCATCCATATTAGCTTCCATGCCTTTCTTCAAAAATTCTATTTCATTTTTTGTTGTTCTTTGCGAGGGCGAAATTTGGTATGCTTTCTCTCGTAATTTTGATATGTCATGTTGCATTTCTTCATCTTCATGAGTCATAGTAGAGCCTTATGAAGGCTTAATGGGTGTTGAATTATTTTTAGGGGGAATTTTAGAACCCAATACTGATGTCTATTATACAATATGCCCTTGGAATCTGTTAACACTAGAAAATAGTCACAAGCAGAAGACGACATTATTTAATGTCAAGCAAAAGGATTTACAGGGCTGGAAGACATTAGAGAATCTAGAAAGTATTTAAAATCTCTAAGGTTTGAGGAAAAATCAAATTTTAGCAATTCATAAATGATTTTACGCGCATAATCTTTTGTGAAGAGCGCCTTTGCATGCCTTTTGACCCGAAATGCACACAATCCTAGGAGTGGCGAAAGTCCGGGACAAAAAAAATCACACTCCAGGATAGTGATTCCTCACTTGAAGCCACCTAAGGACAGCCACCAAAGCCTCCTTAGACATCAAGGGAGCACACAATGGAATATTTTTGGCACACAAAGGAATCATCCCCCTCTCTTGGGTCATCATCCACAATGTACCAAGAGAGGGAAGGAGGATTTGAATTCTCCTATATAAGGCCACCATGAGATGAAGAACTTGAGAACACATTGTTATGCTGGCAAGAATTTCCCAAGGAATACCAGTAGTGTGTGATCCAGAGTTGAAGATAGAGGGGACTCAATTGTTGGCCATCCAACAAGTTCAGTCCGCCACAGTAGAGAGAGGGAGACTTTGCACCAAGGCAAGCTTGGAACTAAAAACATCCTTGCATCGGGACTTAGAACCCATGTTCTAGGGGCCCTTTGGAAAGAGGGTTAAAGTTTCATCATCATTTCCTACCAGCACTCAATATGAGGGGCCAAAGAGTCACCGTTTGGATTATTACAGTTGTTTGACTCTATTCAGAGCTTTTTTTTATTTGTTTTAGTTTTAGTTTAGTTTTAGTTTATATATGCATTTTATTTCTCTATCTAGTATGTTTATGATTCTAGCTTGTTCCACTAACTTGCTTGACTCCACTTCTTTTTCTGCCTGTGACCAATAACTTAAGTGGGTAAACCACACCCCTTAATTTGGTGTGGCGTGCACCAAACACACTAACACATAATCAATTCAAACTGATTCTTCAAACAAGACTTATGCAATTCGGGAAAAAAAAAACACACCTTTCTCTTTATTTTGAGGCACTCCATATTGAAACTGAATTATCTCTGTGATTTAGGATCTTCAATATCTAAAATCTGGTCTTGTAGTTTCCCTTTGAATCTTCTTTCGAATTCCACAGTTCTGACCTAATTTGGATTCTTCAAGGAAAATTTATGCCCAATCTCCCAAAATGACCTAATTATGCACTAGTTCAGTAGAGCAAAATTATACGGTGCGCCAAATGTCAATGTTTCTTCCTTCGAATTTGAAATTGATACACAGGAAACTATAGTCCGTTTTCTTGTGGCTACTTTTTACAGAATTCCAATATGATTCTCAGAGAGAGAGCTATGATGATTTTCCCTAGGGCACCTCTTTTAATTGAAATTCGGGAGCCTGCAAAAACCCTAACTTCCACAGATCATATCTCCGAAAATATTGTGAACCAGGATCTGAAATTTTTACACGCAATTCCTGAGGATTTCAGATTTGTGTGATAAAATTTTCATCTTCTGAAACTTCATAGAAAAAAACGTTATAGTGAAAATACCACAATGACCTGTTTTAGATGAAATTCAGGAGCCTGGAAAAACCCTAACTTCCACAAATCATATCTCTGCAAATATTACGAACCAAAATCTGAAATTTTTACACATCGTTCCTCCTGATTTCAGCTTCATGTGTTAAACATTTCCACTTCTGAATCTTTGTAGAAAAAAAATTATCTCGAAAATGCTATGATGACTTGTTTGGAGCAGCGAAACCTTAGAATCCAAAGCTCTGATACCAAATGTTATGAAACCAGCTCCAAAAATAGAAGAAAAGAGAGATCAATGCCAGAAAATAAGCCACTTCTAGGGGAAAACCTCCTTTACATTACATAAATGAACAATTCTTGGATGATACAAATGACAAAAACTCCTTCTATATATAGGAGTCCAAGGGGTCACAATATAATCCTAGCCGACCTAACAATAATAATGTAAGGGCACAATAATAACAATATTGGGGTTACAGCGGTACAACAATAACAATAAGGGGGTTAAACTAACAACAATAAGGGACTATGCTAGTAATATAGAGACCTAACAGAATATTTCTCATAGATGACCTTGGAATCCAGAAAGATGGAGATGATAATTTTGAGTATCATATTAGATATAAATATATTCATAGCATCATCAAGTTGTGTTGGAGCATGGAGAAATGGTCTACAAAGGTGATGAAGAATGTTATAAAGAAAACATCATGTGCAAGGAATCATTCACCAAGGAAAAATTGTTGAATTAAATATTATTCCCTTGAGTTGTGAGGAATAGATCACACTATATTTTTGTGATCAACATGAAATAATGAAATTTATGTGGTTAGATATGTTGTTGGTGGTGAAATTTTGTATATTTAACCGAAAAATTTGTGGTAAATTTATCTATTCTAGTAAGGCATTAGATCTAGGATTTGTGGGTAGATTGAGCACATGTTCTTGGTTAGTATATCTATAAAAAAAAAAATATTGATGTTATAGTGTGTCATATCTAAAATCATTTTAATCTACACATATGATAGTAGTGGCCATGAAGTAGTGCATAGATATGTATTGTTGTTCATGGATCATTAACATGAGTTGCAATTTGAAGAAAGGGTTTTCCCGACAATATAATATGATATCTAGTTTGCATTTTTCTAGTTTGTTTTAGTGGATTTTTTATATGTTGTGTTCATAGTGATTAATAAATATTGATAGTTGAAGTTTAGATAATTCAATAAAGGTTATTTTTATTCTCATAAGATAGGGGCCAAAACTTGAAGGAACATTAAGTTCTTAGGATCATTATACCCACTCTTCAAACGATAAAATGATGTTATTTTCCTTATGGAAAGGGTCGTGATTGATTTATTAATAGACCCATGTTGGGCGATGAACAATGGGATTTGGTGTTGATATCTTTGTCTCTATGAAGTCAATAATGGAGAACATAGAGTGGGAAATGCATCACATTGTTTGAACAACGGTGGATTCCTATTGGCTAATGGGCATTGCTAGATTTTAAATAAATACCTCTAATTTTGCATGGATGAATCTATGTGCCACACTAGAATTAATGTTTTAAACTTATATGTGAGAAGTGAACACAACCAGGTTCCAAATTTGGAGCATGGGATCAAATTATATATATCAAATACGAAAAGACAAGTGTGTGTTGGAGCCTATGTTGTGTATGCATGTTAGAGGACATGATTAAAAAAAAAACCATTGATGCCAAATTGGTTGTACTTGGTGGATGCTCAAATAGAATTATATTTTGATAGAAAGCATACAGATTTTTTTATGTTCCATAATAGCATGATTTATCATAAACAAACACAAAATATGGCAGTTGCTAGGATATGAGGCAGGCTTCTAGGATGAAGCCATGCCATTGAGAATATAATGAAGTTCACTTTTGTGGATATGGTGTTGGTAAATGCCATAATTTAATGTTATGGTGATATAAACCTATTGGATTCATTGAGATTCCATGCATGGACCTATATTCTCGCACACACACACACACAAATGTTGGGTTTCACACACAAAAATTGAAGTGATAATTCATGGTATATGAAGCATGGGGAATGGAACATGGAAATGTATTAGAAAGATTACTTTGGAGTATATGTGGAAACAAAAGAGGACAGTGGATGAGAAATTACTCAGTTAAAAAAGGAATGCTTGTTTGAACTCATTGTATTTGGAAATGTAGCTAAGGAAGTAGGTAGATGATTCAAGCATCATTCACTACAGTATATATTGGTCAAAGAAGTACTCAATTCATAATTACTTGGTAATTTTTTTGTAGTAGGCATGATGTAGGTAATAAAGCAAGTAGATGATTCAAATATCACATTCTTAGGTATACAATTGTAATCTTTTTATGTATTTTTTTTAATTACATATGTAAATGATCATACAACTATAAGGCCTATTTAGGAATGCATAGCCTTGGTTTGGTGGGTCCCCAATATAAAGTATATATGTATGCCTAAGTGACAAGGAGCATGTTGTATTCCTGGATAACTAGTTAATAAACTGAAGTGGGTGGGTGTCTATCCTAGGAAGGTGGGAATTTTGGGTTAATCTTGACTTGGTCATAAAGTGGTTAGAATACCCTTGATTCATTCATTAATG
This sequence comes from Pinus albicaulis, assembly GCA_034641835.2. Lineage (NCBI taxonomy): Eukaryota > Viridiplantae > Streptophyta > Pinopsida > Pinales > Pinaceae > Pinus > Pinus albicaulis. The sequence goes on from CM076578.1 coordinate 1,561,855,876, forward strand.
GATTTACTAATGGTGGTTTACAAGCCCATGGTGTTGGATAATCCATGGTATTTTTCCACAAATTTTATTATGTTGAATCATTTAATGGCTTGAACAACTCCATTATATAATGCCTCAAGTGGATGATGTTGGCCTAACTTGGTTGACTTGGATGGATTGACCAATCTTAAGGAAATCTTCTTCCATAGAAAGTTCTGTTTCTATAATTTGGGTTTTTAGGTTAAACATCTTGTCTCCATTTATGTTCATGCTTGTTACTGTTTGATGCTTCTTTCTCTCCAAAAATATTTCCTATGTTCTTTTTTTTATGCTTTCACTATGCTTTGTTCTAACAGAGAAAAAGATAATAAAAAAAATTAACACTAGGACTACCATTGCATTTTTCAAAAAAATCAATCATACCAAAAAATATTTAAAACCATCATGATAATCACATTAAAATGTTATAGATAGAATTAAATATTATCCACATTCGGGTAGAGAACTCAATGTTATAGTTCAACCCTAGCTCTAAAGATCCAAGCACTATATCTACTAATTTGTTAAGTTTTGTAATAAGGTACAATTTATCATCAATGGTGTATAATTAAAACCATTTTATACATTCCTTCAATAATAGATTTCATCTAGTCCAAGTGTAGAACCTGAATGCTTTAAAACCACTCTGTAACACCCCTTGCTATCCCTAGCCCGAACTAAGGTTAGGGGGAGTCAATTACTATGCTAACCCAATATCCATGATCTAGTTATGGTAATGGGGTCCAAATTTTTCGATATCTTACAGCTTCTTCAAAATGTAAAATAGATGGCATCATTGTGTTCATCTGATCGAGACCTTTCCAATGATATAAAATTTTCTTCAATCTAACTTTTGGATCCAAAGGTATGGCCATTTAATTATTATCCATTTAGATCCACATCACCAAGATTCCACAGGGTTCCTGTGTGGTCCCTACATATCACGCACATGGATATTCCAATTGCCCTCCTCACTACCACATGGTAGTGTTACCATCGTTGTCGACCCATTCATGCATTTATATGTCCTACATGACCTAATAATTACATGAGCATAAATAAAAGCCCGCGCCACCCACTCCATTGGAGTTGGGCCCGTCGAGCCACCTCACCCTAGAAATAAAATCTTGGGAATTTCCCACAGTGATCCCTATAAAAGGTCTGGGGTACCTTGCACTTCATTTTTTCAGATTACGTGGACCATAAGGCATGTCCCTCCATTCATTGGGCTCGTATCGGTCACATCACCCCACTGCAATGAAACCCGATGAGTCTCCACACTAATCCCCACAGAACTTTTGGAGGCGTTATTTATAGGCTACGTTCGTAGTGCCTAATATGCTCATAGGTTTAGCCTCTCCCTTGGCTAGTCAATGAATACACTTGCGCCACACAACACTCATCCCCATAGAACGAGCCCCACAAGCTAAGTCACCTTAGGGATAATCCCTCGAAAATTTCCACCATGCTCCATTTGAAACCTCTAGGGAGGAACCTCTGAGGTCATTCGAAGGCCATAGTGTAACGTTTCCAGACCCCTCATATTGTCATTAGAGGAACGAGGTAATCATCTCTTCTTATTATTATTTTTAACTGACACGTTAATATTTCCATGTTTATTATATATAAATACACACACACACACATACAGATATATATATATATATATATATATATATATATATTTCTTGTCAAACAACCAACAATCCTTTTCTCTCTACATTAGCTAATTGCCTTCCGGTTTGGTCCCAATGGGAACGTCACCCCACTTGATCCCTCTCCCAGTGGTTCCTACTACATGCTTGGTTACTCATCGAGCTTTATGCACCAGGATTACATGGAAAGTGGGCTCCTATTACCTCCTCCTAATAAGCCCCAACCTATCTGACGATAACTTCTTCCATAGGTTCACATCATCCTAGAGCATTGTCATTTACGGTGACTCTTTATTCCGTAGGAGACACAATGTTGGGTTGACCTAGCAATGGGTCCCCCCTCCACCAAAGAGGGATCTATTGGCCTTGCATGGATGGTCTTATAGCTGACCCTTGTCATTATGCTTCCTTTACCCCGGAGCTTCCCTTGCATCTCCTCTTTATTTTTCAAGGGTCATACCGTCGGGCTGCCTTGGCTAGCGGTACCCTTCCCACCAACCATATTTGCATGTATTTCCATGTGGTGTGACTTATTACATCCTGATAGTTTCCTCTCAGCATTTTTTCATTAATTCCCACTTAATTATGCTAGGTGAACTTAGTTGAGCTGAGTTATCAAGTGGGATAGTCCCTGACCAATGGCACCCCAACAATGGTGGGTTCTCGGACACATATATCCTTTACGTCATCCTACCATGTTTTTCCTAACATTCTCCATTGTGTATTCCTTCCATTTTTCTAGGCTATGAGCCCGAGCTTATGTGAGTTATGGGCCAACCCACCAACCAATAGAAACATTATCGGACACACATCATCTTGTCACATCATCCCTTTGCTTCAATCTTGACTCTCCCTTACTTGCGCCTTTAGAGATATTATGGGGAAAACTTTCGGGACACATTGTTATAGCATAATTTATCACCTTTATATACTTTATGACTTATTCATTGGCTTTGGGCAACCCTTTCCTTTCAGACTTGGTCAAATTCTTAAAAAACATTATTTTGAATTCCATACGAGACTCTGCCCAGACTTTTAATCGTCCAGACGCAGGTTCGCTCATATCTAACCCATGTATACAATTTAAAATATTAAAAAATATAAACTCCCTATTAAATTGGGTGGATTTTATGGGTTTTTTCAAGACCACCTACAACTACCATGGAAAAATTGTTTCCGACCGAAAAACCGATTTGACTAAGTATAAATACACCCCATGCCAGAAGGCCTAAGGTGTTATGAGAATGTTATTATACTATAAAATTTCGTTATAGCCCGGGACTAAGTTTGATTATAATTGTGCCTGTACTTCCTGTGTCTCAGAAACCCTCGTTTTCCCCTTGTGATGTTCATCCCCTTTCTGTGACAACCTTTGTGCACCTCTTATGGAAGAATATTGTTAAGGCTTAGCTAAGTGGATCCGGAGGACGATTTTTCTTGGAGCCGTGGCTGATTTTAGGTGATATCTCCACTTTATTTTTACATACATAAATAAAAGAAGCTTTGTCTTATTCCTGATGTCATTTCTTATATGTTTCATGTACATGTTAATGATCTTGTAATCGTTATTTCATGTTATCTTTTACGAGTTTATATGATCTAACATACTTACATTTAGGATATATATGATGTACAACTAGTCCTTATGCTTTGTCTTGAGTGAGTTGCAGGTTTTGAATCATGAGGAGTAGTAGAGGGTTTGCACCCTGCAGGAACGACCTCAAACATAGGACATACGGGTAAGGTCACATATCATTAGTTTACTATTTTAAGCATTAGGACTTGTAATTTGCTTTGTTCTTGTGATTGTATTCCTTCCTCTCTGTTAGGTCCCTCAACCCAGATCTTAGTGTTGTTTTTCCCACAACATAATTGGCGACTCCACTGGGGATTACATCCATGTAATTCATAGTTCAGGTTGTTTTCTCTAAATTTTGGGTTCCGTGACTGATCTGATCACTTTCCTAGTCTTGTTGGTTCTATTTCCATCCAAGCAGAAGCCCTGATATTCTGGATCAGGCTTGGATTTTTTTTTCTTTATTGTCATTTCTATACACTAATTTTTGTGTACACAATCGTGTATACATCTGTTCTTGTCCATAGGAACCCGCGTATATGCGAGTTGCTTCAGACACGGAGGCGTATACACGTAGGTTGTTGAAAATTTTATTTTTGAGATCCGGTCAGTCTTTCCTGCCCGCTTTTGGTCACTCTTGTAGAACCTCATGTATGTCTGGACAATGTTTCTCCTTGTTGTGAATCAGTTTCTCTCTTTCTTGCTTGAAATCCTAGTCAACCTAGGGTTTTGCCTTGCTTGGTGAAGTTTCAGTTGTGGTTGTTTGACGAGGATTTATTTCTGAGGTTCTTGGTTGTTCTAACATTTTAGAACAGTGATTCTATGTCACTTTTCTCATGCTTGGCTTGTTCATTTCTTCACTTTTTGGTTTTTGGCTTGTTGGCTTTCTTGGTTTTCTTGTTTCTTAAGATCAACTTTTCCAATGAATCTTGAAGTTGTCTTTCTTGATTTCTGGAAGTTTTTGTTTGTTGGAGTTTTATGCTACTATTTCAAGTCATTTTCTTGAGTTAACTACTTCCTTCCGCTTGTTTATTCTCGCCATAAAAGTGACACAGTTGGCTTATGGAATTTGAAGTTTCTTGTTGGCTTATTTTCTTGATTTGAGGCCTCTAGTAGTTTTGTGATTTTCTTAAAGAATTTTTTCTTTCTCCTTAAAAAGTTAAAGGCTCATAAAACATTTGTGTTTTCCGTTGCTTTTGATTTTGGTTTTCATTTCATGGTTTTCATCTCTTTTGGAGTAATTTTGTAGTTTCTCATTTTGGTCCGGTTGCTTGGTTTTGGGAGAAGCTTTGTATAGGGCTTGTCTCTTTTACATCAAGTTGTTTGGAATTTTCTGTGCAAAGAAGTTCTTGTTTGGCCTTGTCTCTGCTTTGTGTCAAAGTGATCAGACTATCTTATTGAAAAACTCATTCGCTTCCCTTTGTGACTAGTCCTATAATTTGCATTTGCATTGGTAGTTTTTGCATTAGTTGCACCGTTAAGCATTGTAGTCTTTTTGATATTTTTTGTGTGTGAGCATGATATTGAAAAGAAAATAAAATTTTATTTCTTTTTAGTTGTTTCGTAGAACCCAAGTAGAAATCGCTTTCATCGAGGAAAAAGTTGCATATTCTTGTAGCGGGTTTCTATTGATTTCTCTTTTTGCGTCAAAACATCATAACTTGTATTCTCCACCTACCCTTGACTTAAAAGAACAAACATTAAAATCAAGCACTTAATCTAAAAATGAACTATAATTTTTTGAGTTGTCATTAATATACACCAACTAGTCTAGGTCATAGGGCCTTGGAATAGGTGAGTGGAGAGTTAACTCTCCAAGGCCACTCAAAATTTCAAACATAGAAGTTGATTAATGAGTGAAATCCATCCTCATTAAGTGGACTAGGAAAGCTCTACCTCCAGAGATTTAAGCGTGAGGGCTAGTGAAGGCAAAGAAGAGAGATACCCCCTCTCGTATTTGCTGGATCCTAACCTAAGATCATTCCGCCTGGCTACCGATATGAACTAGTGTCCATAGTTCCTATTCCTAGGTATCACATAGGTGGCTGTGGGGGGGAATACCCATGGTACCTGAGGCAGATGTTGCATCACTCTCATTAGTACTTCTAGAGGGTGCCCTTGCGAAGCTCGGGTACTTGCATCGAGAAAGACTTTTGTTAGGAGGTCAACGTAATTGTTTTTGTTACCTTCGCTAGTAGGCCTGGGGCGTAATTACCTCAGACTATTCTCGGAAGGTTCTCTTATTCGCTTTCTTGTATTTTGGTGTCTATTCCTAATAACCCGGAGCGGAAATACCTGAAGCATGTTTGATTTTTGTATCTTAGGGACATTTTTGTAGAAATATCTCTTTGCTCCTAGATAGCCATAACTTCATAATTTTTTGAGTCTAGCTTAAAATATCATAACTATTAAAAGTGGTTGACCGATCGGTTCTTCGATCGAGGAGGCTTCATGGGCTTTCTCTTGCGAGTTCTGAGCCTTCTTCAAGAAGGCGTAGGAGAAATTATGCTGATGATTTTCATCCAGTAGTTGCAACCACATCAGAGAGTGATCCTCCGCTTGGGGCTATTGTTTCTGTGGGCGGTCCTAGTACTAGTGGTGATATAGAGAGAGGAGTACTGCACTCATCTCTCAAGTCCTTTTTTTGGCAGAAGGAAGTTGAGGTAGAAGAGATTCCTAAACCTCCAAGTACTCCTTCCTCTCATCTTCTTGCTAGGTTTCTAGATGTTCTTTTGTACGTTGGGCCTTTGTCTCAAAGACTGGCTAGCCCCCATATTTTTCCTTTTCTTTCGATGGCCATAGCTGGGAACACAAATTAAGCTATGAGCACTTTGAGTGTGCATACTCCTCTTTTAGTTGAAGGAGGAGGCACCATTTCTATTTCCACTATCACTCCCAGTGCGAAAATTTTTGGCTCTACCTCCATTCCATCTACGAGTGGGGGAACCCAAGCATTTTCTTCCCATCTAGTGTAACTACTTATGTTTCCTTCACTGTTGCTTCAACTATCTCCACACCCATGTCTTCTATGGCTAGTGGATCAGCTTCATTTCAGGGTTTCCCCTTCGGAAGTGGTCATATCCCTCATTCAAACCCTTCCTTGGAATATTTTTCTTTCTCTGCTTAAGGTCAAGGTTTCAATCATTTTCTCATAGGCAAAATCTTTAATTATTTTCAAGGCTGGAACCCTGATTTTACAGGGTTGGGAATGGAAAATCAAATTTTCTATAGTCAGCAAGGGAATGTACCTTTCTCCTCCGTAGGTGCTTCTCATGGTTTCTCTCAAATCACCAATGCTTGGAACCCATACCAAGGGGTTTCATCTTCATTCAACACTTCGATTGGGGGAAATATCCATGTTTATGGAAATCCTATGATGGGAGGGGGTCATACTCCGAATGCTTCTGGGCCACAAGGTTTCTCTTATGGCTCAAATTTTTCTATGAACAATCCATGGCAACCTAGTGCCTCAGCAAATCCAGGGTATTCTTTTCAGAATGTTTGGAATCCTTCCATTGGTGGATGTAATTCTCAAGCCCCTTCGTGCTTACCATTCTTCGCAACCCTAAATTTATCATATTTATCAAAATTGACTAATGATCCAATTCGATCTAGCCCGGGTTGGCCTCCAGTCCCTACTAAACATCCCTCAGATATTCCAAAATTTGAAGGGAAGACTAGTGAGGATCCAGCTGACCATTTTACCACTTTCCATTTATGGTGCTCCTCGAACACACTCATCGACGATTTGATTAGGTTGAGACTATTTTAGCGCACCCTAACTGGAAACGCTGCAAAATGGTACATTGAGCTTACAGCGGGCCGTTTTTCTACATTTGGTGAGTTGGCTACTATGTTTTTGAACCATTTCCAGTTGCTTGTTTGTTATGATGCTGGGACTGATCTCCTGGCCAATTTCCAGCAGGACAAGGTAGTGCACATTTTTTATCATATTCAGGAATGGAGGAGAAGTAAGAGGCTCATTAAAGCCCAAATTTCAAATGAATTCCTTCTTGAGTGGTTTCTAAAATCCTTACAACCAAAAATATCGAAGGATGTATCCCTTTATGGGGTATTCTCTGAGGAACGGGCTATCTTTAGGGCCTAGCAGTTGGAACTGATCTATTCTCAGTCTGGGGTCCTTAATAATATTTTCCTGGATGCTCCTCATTCCAAGGTATATTTAGCCAAATCAAAGCGAGGTCCTCATGTTGACAGGCTTTCCAGTTCGATCAATAGTGGCACGGCTAACCTTTTGAATCAATTGCAGCAGTTGTATTTAAAATATGCTCCTTCTATTAAGGCTATGTCGTCACTGTCTACTCCTTCCGAGCCCTTAACTATTAATGTTTTTCAAGCTTCTAACCCCAAATGAAATCAATAATTCGATGGGAAGAAGAAGGGATGAAATGATAATAAGAAATACAAGGATGGGAAGGGTAATGCAAACAGATCCAATGATAATTTTGGAGAGGGTAAGACAGAGGAAAAGAAGAAAGTTAAGTTTCTATGCAAGTTATGCATCGAAGACCATCTTACTCATCTCTTCCTTAAAATTCAGGATTCTTAGTGCTTGTTAGCTCATTAGGGTTCATCTAGTTCCCATCCTGTCTTGACAAACCCTTTTCCCCAAGGGCATCAACTACTTTCTGGCGAATGTTAATACTAGAGCTCTTGCTGGGGGAAAATAGGATGGGAAAAATTCTTCAAATGTATATATGATGAGTGTTAACGCTGATATCGCTACGAGATCTCATGATTATGGTGAAGATGAGTCTTCAAAAGCTAAGGGTACTCCTAGTAATTCTGAGTGACTCCATATGCAGTTGAACCTATACCTTGAATGTTGAAAGGTTCTAATAAGCATACGGCAATCAACCCTAATGCCAAGGCTGCCTAGAACACCTCCATTATAGAAGATCTGGCTCAGAGTCCTTGTGTTATGTCTGCGTTAGAGGTACTTCAGTCGTGCTCAGCACAAAGGACTACATTTCTCACTGCGATCAAGGAAGTTTATCCAAAGAACTCTCTTATGATCACATTTGATATTTTTTCAAATCTTAAGAAGAGACTTCCTCATCACATGGCTTTTCAGATTAAGTCAATATATCGAAAGATCAATATTTTTTGAATAGTAATCAATGAGGGCGCTTCCACATGTGTAATGTCTATCTCATGTTGGAAATCCATTGGATCCCCTTCAGTTGTGCCTTCACCTACTCTTCTCACTGCATTTGATGGTCATTCTCACAGGCCACATGGCATTGTTCTAGCTTCTCCCATCTTTGTTGGGGGAAAATTTTTCAATATTGAGGTCATGATAGTCGATCCCAATTTGGACTACAATATTTTATTGAGGTAGAATTGGATTTATCAAATGGCTGCTATTTCTTCATCTTTATTTTGCATCTTATGTTTTCCCCATGAAGGGAGAATTGTCACTGTCGATTAGATGGACTATTCTGTGATAGATCGAAATGTATATCCTGACTCGACTGTTCCCTTGGTGAATGATGCCAAGAAACATGTGGAGAATTTGGGGGTTGGAATGTATAACTCATTGATGGTTAACTTTTATCTTCTACCTCCTTCCATTCATATTAATTCTATATCATCCTCCAGGGTTCCTACTCGAAGAGAGTTCTTTTGAACTCATTATTTTTCAAATCCTTGGACCTTACCTTATCCTACTTGCACATTAGAGGAAGGTCAAGTGGGTGGAATGGCATTCCCTATGTCTGCATAAGAGATTTCCTATCAATCTATTTTTGACTTCGTAGATTCCCTTCTAGTTTCTCTTTCACCGGAGGAGTTGGACGGAGATGTGGCTCCAGCTTGGATACTTAGTTCATCTTCTGCTCAGGATTGCCTTGATATTGTTCTTCCATCTGAAGAGGCCATCCTTGAAGAAATTACTGGTGTGTAAATACCATGGGATGATTTGCATCATCGGTCCTATTTTCTACTAGATTTGCAAGAAGCTGAATCGAGATTGTCTAGCCCTGCTTCTTCTGGTCCTGTTCACCTGGCCTTGAACCCTTTAGATCCAACACAGGTTTTTGCTGAAGGGAACATGGATGTAATTTTTGAGACTATCCCTATGACAATTTCCAAGGATCCCAATGTTATTGAGAATGTCTTCATAGGAGTTGAATGTTCCCCTGAAGAGATTCATATTTATACCGATCTCTTTAGAGAGTTTTGTGATGTGTTCGCTTGGTCTTATGAGGAAATGCTTGGAATTGATCCATCTATTGTACAACATGAGATTAATTCTTACAAGAATGCTAAGGCCCGATCAACCCTAGGAAAGCCGCAGCTATCAAGGCCGAGGTCGATAAGTTTCTTAAGGCAGGTTTCATATACCTCATTCTTTTAACTGAGTGGGTTTCGAATCCAGTTCCTGTGGACAAAAAACATGGAATGATTTGTGTTTGCATTCATTTTGGGGATTTGAATAAGGCATGTTCGAAGGATAATTACCCCACACCATTTATTGATCATATTATTGATGAGTGTGTGGGGAATGATATTTTATCCTTCATGGATGTTTTCTCGAGATACATTTAGATTACCATTCGTCCTAAAGATCAACACAAGACTACTTTTATTTTCCCCTGGGGTACATTTGCATACAAAAATATGCCTTTTGGTCTTACAAATTCTAGAGCTACTTTCTAGTGGGCCATGTCTTATGCTTTCCATGACATCAAGCATATCATCGAAGCTTATTTGGATGATTTAGCTGCTCATTATCGAAAGAGAATTGATCATCCCTCTCATCTTCGATGGGTTTTTTAACGATTTCGTCATTATAAAATTCAGTTGAACCCTAATAAGTGTGTTTTCCCCGTCAGATCCAGATGATTGTTGGGATTCATCGTGTCTACTGAAGGAATTTAGTTAGAACCCTTCAAGGTTGAGGCAATACTTCAGTTTCATCTCCTGTATTCTATTCATCGACTTCAAAGTCTTCAAGGAAAAGAAATTTTCTTAAGGAGATCTATCGGTAATTATGCCGAGGTGACGAAAGGATTTATGAGATTGTTGAAGAAGGGAATTCCATTCTTGTGGGATTAATTTCCTCAATGCTCATTCAATGTTTTGAAAAAGGCATTGACGTCTGCTCCATTATTGAGTCTACCTGATTATAGCAGAAACTTCCTTTTGTATCTTGTTGTGGCAGAATCTACTATAGGTATGGTTCTAGTTCGGGAGGATGATGCTCTTTGTGAGCATGTTATTTATTACTTAATTCAAGGCTTGGTGGGTCTTGAATTGCGGTATTCTCCCATTGAGAAGTTAGCTTTGGCAGCTATTCATGTTGTCCAGTGACTCATGCATTGCATTCTCCTTCACAAAACTTATGTTTTGGAAGCAGTCAATCCATTTCAATTTGTTCTCAATAGGCGAGTGATTGGGGGAAAATACAATCAATGGATTGTCATCTTACAAGAGTTTGATCTCATATTTCTTTCTGCCAAATCCAAAAAATATTTGGTATTTGTGGAGTTGATCTCTGAGTTGCCTTGTGGAGATGAGGTTATTGATGAGGAGTCATTCCCTGATGAACATCTTTTCCTCATTTCTTCACAGGATCCTTGGCATGGAGATCTCATTGTTTATCTCTAGACTTCTAATTTTCCCTTAGTTTTTTCGAAAGATGAGCGTTGAAAGTTGTTTCACTTAGAAAAAAGTTATCTTATTATTGGTGACACTCTATATCGTTGTGGGGTCGATTTGATCCTTAGACATTGCTTAACTCTTGAAGAAGCTGAGTTTTTGCTGAATAATTTCCGCAGTGGAGCTTGTGGTGGTCATTTATCTGGCCTTGCTACAGCCCAAAATATTTTGTGTGCCGGATATTTTTGGCCCTCGATTTTCAAATATTGTGTTAAGGTGGTCAAAAAATGTCATCCTTGTCAGGTTTATACTTGAAATATGTGCACTCATCTAGCTCCACTCTTTCCTGTTGTCACTGTCGGTCCATCCACTATGTGGGGAATTGATTTTACTACTTATAACCTGACTTCGGCGAAGGGTCACAAGTACATTATCGTAGCAGTGGACTACTTTATAAAGTGGGCCGAGGCTATGCCTAATTTCACGAACAATGGTAAAACAACAACCCTATTTCTATTCAACCAAGTAATTTCTGGCTTCGATATTCCCAAAGAGATTGTCACTGACCATTGCAGTCATTTTCAGAATACCATGATGAATGAATTGGCTCTTAAATTGGGTTTCTGGCAGGAGCATTCATCTCCATATTATCCTCAGGCCAATGGGCAGGTTGAAGTCGTGAACAAGTCCTTAAAGCCAGGTATAATTGGCATGTCATGTTGTATCCTGCACTTTGGGCATACCGGATGTCTGTTAAGACTACAACCGGGTTCACTCCTTTCCAAATAGTTTATGGTTTGGAATCAATATTTCCTGTTGAGTGTGAGATTAATTCCCTTAAGCTAGATGTTGAGCTTCTTCCCGACACTTCAAGTCTCAAATAACGCCTTGTTTATCTAGAAAATCTCGATAAGCAGCATCAAGATGCAGCTACAATGAATGAGACCCATAAGAAAGAGTGAATGTTCAGTATGATAAGGTTGTCAAACTTAGGGTTTTCTCTGAAGGTGACCTTGTTTTGGTCTAAGCTCAGGACAAGGATGCCTTGGGGGCAGGAAAATTCAAATGCATGTGGTGTGGCCCTTTCATTGTTAAAAAGGTCCTTAATAAGGGAGCTTATGCCTTGGTTGATTTTGACAGAAACGAGCTGGCAAGGCCCAGAAATGGACTTTATATAAAGAAGTATTATTCCTACATTATTGCCTAGCATTTTCTTTATTTGTATATATTGTATTTTTGTGCATATCTATCTATCGATTTTTGGTATGGCTTTGATGTTTCTTATCTGCTTTGGCAGGTGTTTATGGATGAGATGAGTAAACTACTATCCATCCGGTTAGTTGCTAGTCTCAAGGGGCATATGCATTGGTTCTGCTTTGAACAATATATATAATAGATTGTTGTGGTCAATCTACTTTTGGAGGCAATGGCTTTTGGTATTGATTCATTCGTAGTATACTTGGATTCGCAACTGGTGGTTTCATAATTAAACAACACTTATCATGTCAGAGACCCATTTTTACATCTTTTATTTCTGAGAGTGCATTTGTTGCAACATTCATTTCATTATGTTATACACATTCACATTCCACATTCAGAAAACTCGTTTTCATATTCATTAGCTAACCAAGCAATTGATTGGAATATTAATCATTCAATACATTAAATATAAAAAAAAACATCAATCATCATTGTAAATATGAGACAATCACATCATAAAAATCACCGTGTGTATATATATATATATATATATATATATATATATATCAGAGTTGTGTTCAAAAGATACAAAAATTAGACAATCATGTCCTACAAAATTAGGGTTATGCCCGATCATGTTCATCATCAAAAAATATTATGGTAATCTGATCATAATAAAATTCTATCCCTGTGGGCCCTACCTTGGGTAGGTGTTATGAAAGAACACTATAGGTGTCACCACACAGCGGAAAAACCACACCCAATCACGTGGTACACCAACCACATGTCTTTGTACAGCCTCGGGAAGGTCCTCCATTGCATCCATAGGGATGATGGTGGGTCAAGCCCTCCAGGTTCCTCTGTATAGCATGGAGTACTCTCCCTGAGTCTTCTGCAGCATCCTCAGCTTCTCTTCCATGGTGCCTATGCCTCTGTTCTGACTGGTCCAATATCTATAACATGATCTATAAATTTGTAAGTCAATTGTCGAAGAAAAATATTTTTTCATATCTTTATGGAAAAAAAAATCATATAATCAAAAATCATTGTGCGATCTTACCAGTTTCCCCCCATGCTACACCGGGTGGTAAGGGAAAATTAGGATTTCCCCTGAAATCCATGCCAGCATAGTGATAATCTTCTACCGTGATGACTTGTTCTCCCTACCATAGGAAGAAATCATCATCCCAGGTAGTCTTAGGGACCTCGCCACCCCCCAGCCTCTTCATCATATCGACCCATCTAGCTATCTATGGATCCCGAGGGCTGTTGATAGTAGAGATAATCTTGGGGCGAAGCCCTAGAATCCTCTCAAAGAAGAATGTGCATAAAATGGTCCCATAACCAAAGTGTTTTGTTTTATTATTTTGGATTGAGGTCAACTCTTTCTTCAAATTTGACGATAAGGTTGTGCACCAATCATATAGTGTGGTCAGGCATTCCACTACCAAGCTCATGTTTCCTCGAGAAGCTTGGTGCAAGGAAGTCGATATGGATACTCTGAAAATGGTGAAAAGAAGTATTTTCATGTGCAACCCTTGCACATCTTTGATTGGGATCTGTGTCCCAACCTTCTGAGTACTCTCAGCACAGTATACTCGAATATAATATTCGACATTTAGCCCTCCTATGGGACTGCCTTGAAAATTTACTGGTTCCCCTCTTTAAGACAGTCCAGTTATGAAATAAATGTCTTTAATCTCGATCCTTAATGGCATTTGACTGATCATGAAATAGTCCTCCTCTGGGTCCCAAAAACTTACAACAATTTTGAGCAATCTGGTGTTCGTTTTCATATTTTAAATTTTAAATAACTTAAGAAATCTGCATCCTCGGTGTATATCCAAGGATAATTGGTCCTCCATAACCTCATTGTCAATTGTGCTATTCTCCCTCTCTCTCCAGCTAATGGTCATCCTGGATCAATTCATTAAAAACCATTAGAATTTCATTTTAAAATTTCACTCTGTGCATGCACGAAATGCTTCCTATACAATCACGTCTATATGTGAGTTCAAAATTATAAACCCACGTATACGCAGAGGTTTTCAGAGAAAACATAAATTCTATGGTGAAAATCCTAAAAAATTACTTGAATTGACAATGAAATTAATGACTAAGTTGATTGAGAAGATTACCTAGAAGATTTTGGCTGATTCGGCTGATAATTGCTCTGGTTCCAAGTTGGGGGTTTTTTTCTCCAGAGCTCTTTCAAAAATTCTTCAAGGCACAAATGACCAAATGTGAGTCCAAAAGGCCTATTTATGCCCAAAATTCAAATTTTTTCATAAATTACTTGTTTAAATTTTTGTGTTTATTTTTTGAATTTGTTCACAACTTTATGACCTTTTGGCTTGTAAGTGCTGGGATAGGTTTTTTTTAGGTCCATTTTGATGATTTAGAGACAATTCCATTACTGCTTCGGTTCCATGATTGCTGACCTGTCATGGCAGTTATTTTGTTCAGAAATGGCATATAGGTTAGGGAATTCACTTTCTATTGAACTTATGCATACTAGCCTCCATATTGAAATATTACCATAGGGTTGACCCCATCATTTTATGAATATTAAACCATTTTCACTCACCGACTTATAAATCATGATATGTCACCCATGTTGCAAATTGTGTAGGCTCGGGAGTCCTCTTTACTTCCACCATGACTTATGCATTGAAGCTTCATTCTTCTTCTTCTTCGTTATCTTTTCTGGCTTTATACCCTAGAGGCTCCTAGTTTTTTGTTGAGTTGTTTTGTTGCATTGCATATTGACCATTTGTATATCTTGGCCTTAAGCTGACTTCACTTGGACTCGTGTATAAGCCATCTTTTGATCCTGTCTTTCTACAAAGTCAGCCACGCAATCACTTAGCCTCTGCGACTCGACACCTTTTCCCATGGATGGAACAATTTTATGAGTGTCACTTACTAGTTTCTCCACCTTGCATTGAGCGTAGGATTGTTCCTATCCCAGGAACTAGTGCATCTATTTATCGAAACTCATTCTATCCATTGTATTATAGGAATTATTTTATTCTCTTTCAGGCTTTCAATATGAAAAAGACAAAAAAAATATCCCAAAAAGAGCGGGATTGGGACATTACTTCCACATTTGATGGCATCTAAAGAGTCAGTTGTGTCGCTCTTGAACAAAGCACAAAAAATCTAAGTATTTTTTCCATTTTGGGATGGGTTTAGTTTGACTTAGGAGAATCCATAACCTTGTTATCGATTCAGTACTCCCCCAGTTGGTTATCTCTTCCAATCATATGGAGGGCTTGTTCATGCCTCCTACATGAAAAACTTATACAAAGTTATCATATGATTCCATAGTCAAAATGAATTGTGATTTTGTTCAAGGGAAGTAAACTTGAGTTGGCCTTTCTGTGGTGTCTCTTGACTCATTTTTCATTCGTCCATCCCCATTCTGTCAAAGTATTGTTCTATCACATTAGATATTTGGTCCTTTGCTCGTGTTGGTTTGAGAAGGTCTCCATTGACTTCTTGATAGCGGATTTGCCTCTTATCGACTTCGACAAATTTCTCTAAGAGTAAACCTATAGCCGCACCCTAGCCCTATTTACATCATTGATAGGTGACCTTGTGCTTAGAATTTGATCAATTCCATGGGTCTTTGACTGAGTGGTTTCCCTTGTGTTTGAATTTATCTTTCATTATCAAACCTAGGATTTGTGAGTGCCTTAATTTCCATTTGACCCTATCGGTGGATTCCTCGCCTATTTGTTATCCTTCATTATTGGTTGGTTCATATAGTTTCTATCATGTGCTAGCTACATTTTTTTCACACTGGAAATGTACTTCAAGTTGGTTACTCTAATTTTCTTCATCCAATTCCTTCCAAATTTTGGCCTGCGGGTTATACCCGCGCTGCACTGATGTCGGATGCCTTAATTCCTTCCTTCCAAAAAATATTTTCCCATTGAATCTGATACATTGCTCTGGGAATAAGGTTTAGATTCTTTTTGTTAATACCTTAGGGTTTGTATTCATTAGTGGTAGATTCCTTCGTTATCGACAATGAGAATACATCAATGTCTCCTTATTTGTAGATTCACTCAAGTGTTCGACTTCAACTCATTCATTCACACCTGTTAGACTATACTAGGGTACCTTGACTCTCATCATCATTATCGGTGAGTTGTCTCACGTTTGTTAATAGTACACATCAATGACCGGTAATGAAACAATATCTCACATGGTCGACTTCATCTCATTTATTCCCATTGTGTAGAATTGTACCATAGTGATCGCTGAAGACCTCAGGTTTGCATCACAAAGCTTTGGTTCACTTTGATAGCTTCTTCAGTTTTCTGCCAGTGACACCATCCACCCTTATATGTTGCAGTTCATTACAACAACATTTTATATGTTGGCACCCGAGTTGCGTGCATTACCATTTTTTCCACCACTTATGATTTGATACTTGGAGATTCATTTGTGACTTCAGTGATCAGATATCTTTGCAGCATCATTGATCAGTCTTTAATATGTGATACTTGGACATGATTTTGATATGTACTTTCAGGTAGTGATCAAATGATTCACTATGTACTTTACAGTTTCTGCTATACTTGTATACATATTGGATCTGCTCTATACTTGCTATGCAGACATGCTTTTCTTTCACTGACCATGGGTATGCCAGCCTCAGACATGGGATTTCTTTATGATATATTTCAATGGTTTTTGGCAATTTGAAATTTGGTGAAGTCATCTCAATTCCTCACAAGATTCTTTCTTATGCACATAAAACATTTTGGCCATCATGTACCCCTTATAACCTCATATGTTAGGGGGCATCTATTGTAGAATCATTTATCACCTTTATATACTGATGACTTACGCATTGGCCATGGGCAGCCCTTTCCTTTCAGACTTGGTCAACTTCTTAAAAAACATTATTTTGAATTCCATATGTGACTCTGCCCAGACTTTTACGCGTGCATATGCGGGTTCGCTAATATCTAACCTGCGTATACAATTTAAAATATTAAAAAAACATAAACTCCCTATTAATTAGGCATGGTTTATAGGTTTTACTTGAAGACCACCTACACCAGCCAATGGCCCAATTGTTTCCCAACTGAAAAACTGATTTGAAGAAGTATAAATACACCTCATTGGGAAGGCCTAAGGGACGAGAGAGAATTCTATTGATATTATAGCCTGTTATAGCCTAGATCAATTTTGATTATCCCTATGCCTCCTGCAATTTCTGGGTTCAAGAAACCCTTGTTTCCTTGTTATTTTCACCGCCTTTATGTGACATCCTTTGTGCACCTCTAATGGAAGAATATTGTTGATTCTTGGGATGGACGGATCTAGAGGATGGTTTCACTTGGAGCTGTGGCTGTTTTAGGCGATATCCCCACTTTATTTTTACATACATCAATAAAATAAGCTCTTTCTTATTCCTGATGTCATGTCTTATATGTTTCATACACATGTTAATGATCTTGTAATCATTATTTCATGTTATCTTTTATGAGTTTATATGATCTAGGATACTGACATTTAGGATATATATGTTGTACAACTAGTCTTTATGCTTTGTCTTGAGTGAGTTGCAGTTTTTTAAGCACAAGGAATAGCAGAGGGTTTGAACCCTATGGGAATGACCTCAAACATAGGACATAAGGGTGAGGTCACCTATCCCTAGTTTATTAGGTTAAGCATTAGGACTTATAATTTTATTTCTTCTTGTTATTGTATGTCTTTCGCTCTGTTAGGTACCTCAACCTAGACCTTAGGGTAATTTTTCCCGCAACACACATTTGTTTCTTTCAATCGATAATGCATTGCCACCTGTCCACCTAGGGTTTCTCAATCATGGATCTCGGATCTCGGATCTCCAAGTAAATTTTAAATGACAATCAGTTATGGGATTCATATAATGACGATCCTTGATTCGTCAAGTGACGAGATTTACATTGGTTGATTTACTTAACTAACGAGATTTAACCCCTCCCAAAAATTTCCCACCACATTTTCATTCTCCCGATGAATCTTGTGAAGGGAAAATCTAGCCCCTCCAATAAGAAGCCTCCCCACCTAGGGTTCTGATTTCGAAAAGGATGAGGTCATCCAACCTTTTTTATAATATTAAGGCTTTCTTACTTTACGCTATAACGACTCCTTTTTCCTTAGCATTATATTTGGCTTGATTGAGGAACGTTGACTCTGCCCAAGGATCTCTACAATCTCTCCAAAGACAAGCTCCATCACTGTGTATGATTTCTTGAGCTAATCTTCTCTACCGTGACTCGGTATCATAGGTATGATATACCCCCATATATTCTTCAAGGTCTTGACACTCTACCAATGTCAGTTTAAACCATTCCATGGTGTTACCCCTCTTGAGATTTGGTGTTAGCCATATTGACGGATTTCTATCCCATGGGCCCTCCCTGCCTATAGGTAGGGAATTCCTCACATGGTAACATAATCTCTCATCCATCTATTTCCAACCATGGGCTTGGTGCGAGCTTCCGAGAGGTTCCCACCTTGCCTTCCATATGATATTGTTTTTGAGAATATTTTGATATCTCTAACTCCAAAGTTCGATTCCAAAGTCTTTTCTATTTAATAAATGAAAGACTTGAAAATTATTACACTTGAACAACTCCATGGAATCTTGACATAATTTGATATGAGGAAACATGGTCCATCAAATATGAGAGAAGCATCTTTCAAAGCCACATATAAAGGGAAATAGAAGGAATCACCTAAAGATATAAGCTACATATCAGGATGAGGAAGAAGAAAACTTCATGAGGAAATTGCAAGTAGGAACTGGAAAATTCAGATGTAAGCTTCCCTTTAAATGTTTTTATTCTGCAAGAGTAGGTCACTATGCATCCAAATTTCCATATAAATAAAATCATAAATATATTTGAAAGAATGTTTCAAAAAATAAGTTTTCTAAAAATAAAAGATTTTACTCTAATGAGGATATTCATATCACATCTAATGACCTAGAAAATTCAGATTTAGATTCTAACATTCATTTTGAAGTACTTATGTATCTTGAAAATCAGTCAATTAATGAATCATATAGTTGTGAGGTAGATGATTTAATGAAAGCAATGAAAGAGAATGATAAACTCAAGAATTCTAATAAAGAATTGGAAACAAAAGGAAATAATATGATTGAGGAAATAAACATTTTAAAGATGGAATTAGAAGAAACCATTAAAATAACAGAAATTATAAGAAAATAGCTTCAAGAAAAGGAAAATCACTGTGAAACATTAGAATATGAATTTATGACCCTAAAGGAAGATTATGAGAATATCAAAAAATGGGTAAGTAAATATGATTCTCCAGAGAAGTTTATTAATGAACAACGCTCTCCTTTAATCAAGACTGGCATTGGGTACAATCACATGACTTCACATACACAATGTGATGATAAAATCAGTATATTATTGTTCAAAGGAAAACTGAATCAAGTCACACACCTGAAAGAAAATCTCCTAGATCCAGGTCAAGATCAGTCCCTAGGCACAAAGGATGGTTTTATGGATATTCTTTCTCTTGTAACTCATTTTTGCATAAGGCCACTAATTGTAGGTCACATATACAGAACAAAACCAGGAGATGGGATAAGTTCTAGCACATAATTAGAAACTACAAGAAGATTTGGAGGAAGAAGGAACATCAGTTAGAAATGTAGGGAAGTATGGCCCTACTGTAGTCCATTGTTTTTAAAGCTTACTTCTCATAGTTACTGCAGAAGTGATGTGAGGTAAATGACCTCTTGAAGAGCAGGTGATGACTATCAAGTCCTCATGATCAGTGATGTATGATCTCAGGGCGAGATATACATATGTATAACTTGATGATGATCCCCAAGTTGTTTTAATATTAATTTGGTGATGCTTATATTACTGACATTGCATATGATGTAGTAACAGTAAACGGGAACATACATCGTACAGGTTCATGGGGAGTTTTAGTTATGAAAAAATAGTAGTTTAATTTATGTACATTTATAACATGAAGTATAGTAACGTATAAATGTTAGTGAAGGACAATTACGTATATATGTTAGTATTGATCTATATAGTCGCGTATGTTTCTATGAGATGAAGAAACAGTGGGATGGAATCAGGGAGAGGTTCTAATATGCTTTAGTCACTTATTATTTGAATTTTTGGTTCTGATTTTTTTTGGTTACATTATGTTGATGCTCATATGCTACTTATAAGTGATCTTAGTTTAATATGGTTTATGAGTTGGTGGGATATGTCATTGTTTCTTTAGTTATTTTGATGGATTTGTTGATTGATGAGGTAGATATGATCATATTTTACAGTGAATAGTTGGCACAGGTTCAGGGGGCATTTAATATGCTTCTAATAGCGCATTGTTGGCATTATGATTTCTTGAGAATTCCTTGTTTCATAATGGTGTTCATGAAAAGTATATATCATTGGTGATGCTACTGAAGACACATATGTTTTTGAAGTTTTGGAAATATTGCCTAAGTTTCACTTAGTGAAGTTGAGCATTCTATGTTTTTGCCATTATGTCTTCTATGATGCTCGAGTTACATATATGGATGACTCCTATATATTTCTTGAGCTAAATTTTAAAAGGCGCTATGATGTTTTTATTGGTTCTAACATATGTTGATGATACATGGTGATAATGCATGTATTTATTACCTATATGCTACATATGATGGTATATATATTGATTTATGATTATGGCTTTTCTTATGTGTGGAAATATCATATGAGTTTAAGGAGATGGGTTACTAACAAAGCTTGATTGATGATGATGAGTTCATACATATTACTATCTCTATGTCATGGGATATCAATGAGTTGCAGACAAGGATCTTATGGATTATTACTTGAGTTTCATATTGGTGAAGTTTTTTTTCTTCTTGCATGAAAATAATGGTCCAAGAAAATGATATCGATGAATATGAATTATAACTCTTCATATATGATGGAAAGGCATGTTACATGAAGTCCAGAGGATGGTTACTGATATACTGCTACTACAAGTGATTGGTGATGCTTGAAAGCATTGCATATTTGGTCACATTTTGATGTTGTTGAATATTGATGCTACATTTCCCTATCTTACTTCATGATAAAGAAGTTCATTTTGTAGGATAATATATGGTGTTTGATGATTGTTGAATACTATCATGGTCTTACTACATCACTTTGAGGTCTTTTGGTTTGGTTATAAATGTCATATTTTTCTCTTGATGTTAAAGTTCATGTAAATGCCCATATTCTAAATCATTGTAATATTTAGTCAATTATGGACTACTGGGGTCAAGTAATTTATGTATGAAATCCCATTATTTTGGGAATTTGATGTAATGGGGAGTCAAATATGTAACCCCATTATGTTGGATGATTGATGAAATCATGAGTCCTTGGTGATAGGAAAGGCCATATTTGGTTGAGTCATAAAGTCATGTACTTATTTGTATATCTTCCAGAAGATGCAACATATGCTCAGGGGGAGCATGGTTAGTGTACAATATTCATATTCAATAGATCATATCTACATTGATCATCTCTATAAAGGGAGCATGAAGTCTTCATTCAACTTTGGTCAACCCTTTTCCCTTGATGTCAAAGGGGGAGAGTAGCTTGGTATTTGGAGAGAAGCTTGGAGAAATGACTTGGGAGAGAAGCTTGGTGTGCTTACAAATGTCCTTGCGGGTATTTATAGGTGGTGGTGACCAAACACCAAAGTGGTTTCCATCAAGTCCAAAGGGGGATATTGTTGGAATTATGGCTAATGTGTTGTCCTTGATGGAAACCTACTTGATATAGATGTCAACAATATGGTAATGGGATGATTATGCAGGTTGGTACTGATGTGACAGGTGAGATGGACAAAGGAACATCAGAGGAATGATAAAAGTGAATTTTGGAAAAGTATACATGGGTCCTATGAAGAAATTCCACATACATACACAAGTATGTTGAAGCAAAGTCGTGTACATATTACACACCACGGTAATTGGAATACCAAGTGTCTTTACCTTGGTATTGACCCATAGTAATGAGCGGGACAATGGTTCTTTGATCCCGTCAAGGAATACCATTGGAATTACTAAGGGATTGCCTTAAGGTATTGGCTAAGGGTTATTATATATAAGGAGATGGATATCAAAGTGTTTGTTCTGCAAGTTATGGGTTATTAATGTATACATCATGCGTGCACCAAGGAGCATGGAGGAGATTCAGATCTGATAGACCTGAAAGTATAGTAGAGACTAATGAATATGCTTGCTTAATCCTTTATTATTATGACTAAAAATGATATATCTGTGGTGGTAATTATACTCTGACATGAATGTGTGACATTAAGGTTTCTGCAGTGTGTGTTGTGGTTGTAGTGAAGGCATGATTTAGTGATTACAGATATGTACGTTGGTTTTCCTCTGAGAGGTTGCATACATATGCATATCTACTTTTGGGTAGTCTCATATACATTTTGCAAAAGTTCAAAATCTGTACGTAGGTGTCAAGCATGACAAGAATGTGCATACACAGATGTGGCTTGTAAGAGTCATGTATACATGATATGGCTTTGCAATATGAGTTGTTAATAATGTTTGGTCAATTCTGTTATGATTGTTTTTTTCTGTAAATGAAGTATTTCGTAAAATAATATGTGTTTGACAATACTTATTGGGTTGAATAGATTATGGAATGGAATGTTTCCTAGTGATGAAGCTACTATATGGTGATCTGTATTTGAGTTTTGTGATCTGTGATGGTTTTAGTAGTGATTCAGTGATTCATTCATTGTGAAAGTGATTCAAACTTAGCTGTTCAGTTTTTTGAGATATGTATGGAGGTCCTCTTAAGGAAAAGTGTGTACATACACGTCTATTCTTATGAAAAATACTGTATACCTTATGATATATGATTGATCAAGGTTTCCAGTGATAGGATCTAATTTCTATGATGAGTAGAGTATATTTTGGTATACTTGTGAATGGATGTGCATTGATATGATCTGTTATTAATTGGTTTGATATAATTTCATTGGTTGATTAAGATTTAGTCATTATTTAGATGATTCATTTTTCAGTGATTGTCAAGTAATTTGATTCAGTAATTGGTTTCAGAATTATTATATTATATTGGGCTTAAATGATGGAAGTGGGTCCTGTTAGTCATCTATATTTGTCACTATCTGAAGATGACTAAGTAGTTTCCCTATATTTCTAGAAAAAAAATTCATAAATATTGTGAGTTCTAGAAATCTCACTTCCTTCATCATTCTGAGATAAAACTTTCCTATTTTCATCTTCCTATCTAGTCATCACTAGCCCACCACTCCTGGAAGATCCATCCTAGATTCAAGCCATTTATTTTAACCCCAACTATCACCCATTTTTCACCATGTATTGCATTTTGGCCCAAATCCTCTATTTTGCTTATCTACAGGATTCCCTACTACTATTCAAACCTACCAATCAAATAATCTTGCTAACTCTTCCATAATATTCTTAGACACTGACTGTCTCTACAAACCCTCTGGATAATCAAGTATACTAGATCCTAGGTCTTCAAAACACACTAAGCTTATCACAGGTCCTATCTTATACTTGGTGATCCCTAAGTCTAAATCCCTATCCAAAATCCAAGTCCAAAGGTCCCCATTAGGTCACCAAAGGTTTCACTGAGTCATAGGATGGATTTGGTGCCCAAAAAGTTATGCCTTCTTGCATAAAGAGGTTGCATTCAAAGGGGAATAAAATCAAGCATTTTGACCCAAGGTCATGCAAGGAATGCCTCCTTGGCTTAGAGCACAAACACTGCAAGGGACAGCTACCCTTGTTCACATTTTTCAAAGAGTAGCCAAGGTGACCACCATCAACAAGAGGAGGTAAGGTAATAGGATGTAATTATCACCAGGAGGAAGACACAAACAAGACAAAAAACAACAGGCCTATAGGTAAAAGAGTATCAGGGTTTGTTTTGGTGGATTAACAAAACATTGGTGACAAGCAAAGAACCATCTCAGAGATTTCAAGGACAGAAGCCTCCTCCTTAAGGTTGTTTCCAAAATAGCATTGATTCACTTGCACTAAGAGAAGAAAGACAAAGGGTATCAGTTTAAAGAAGACCATTTTTCCAAAGGGTAGAAAAACAGAGTTTTTGAAGTAAAAATTTGGGGTATAAATTATTGTCAAGACAGACCTAAAAAGGCGTAATCTCGATTTTTGCATCTCAACAATAGGCTCCCAACAAAGGGCCTCCATGCCAAAAATATTGTTTTGCAAAAATATTGGCAAAGGCATAAATAAACATGTTTTCTGAAAAATTTTAAAGTGTGTTCACAACAAACATTAGTCAAAAGCACACTGAAAGATAGGAGACACCAACTTTACAAAAGTGGGTTTGGTTTTTTTTAATTTACTTTTAAAATCAAGTATAAAATCCAATTGAACCCTCCCCATGCATCATTTTCCATTTTTAGAGAAGAAGGAGCCATTGAGCAGAAATTATTTTGGTTTTCGGGAAAACTGTGGAAATTAGCAGGCGCTACGCGCTGAGCACGGCACTACGCCCCTAGCCTCCGGCGCTACGCACAAAGGCGAGGCAGGCAGTGTGAGATTACACTGCGCTATGTGCTCGTAGGTTGGCGCTATGCACAGGCCCAAAAATGACCACCGACGCCTGGGAGACTGCCTTTTCTGCCCGGCACTACGCCCCGACAGCCCGACCGGCCCGGCACTGCGCCCCTGACAACACTCCAAAAATTTTGCCAAATACTTTCAAAATCAAGTTTTTCAGCCTCTAAAAAGCTTCTACAAGTTAATACAAGGTTGGTTAACCTTTTATTTTCCTTCTCACAAGTATTATTTATCAAAGAGGTCATCCATGGTTAGAATTGACCAAAACCCTAGACTATGCAAAAATAAATTGTTATGTCTTTGAACTAGGGTTTATAAGAAAAATTGGTTTTTTATACAAAGAGGGGACTGAGTGACTATAAGCCTGACCTCCACCACCAAGTATAAGCTTTCAAAGTTGTCTTCACCTTAGCTTTCCTCTTTGCAAAATATTTGACCTACACCACTTGTTTACTCCAAATACCCTCAAGAAAAATTCAAGGTTCCTTCTGTTGTTTTGGACCAGCCATCATGTCAGAGAGAGATAGTCACACTAGTGGTGATGAGAGTCACACTTCCACCAAGCCAAAACATCATGGAGGAAAAGCTAAAAGGTTTGAGCCCCTAGACACCACTCCAATCACTTCCTCTCCTATGATCCTTTCATGCTTCCAGGATGTAGGGTGCTACAATTTTTGTGAGAAGGTCAAGCAAGTCGAATATCATCCAGACTTAACCAGGTTGTTTGCTTGTAGCCTAAAAAACCACCAAGTTAATCTAGCAGGGGTCCAATTTGAGCTTTCATCTGAAATCATTTCCAAGGCAAACGGTATACCAGACGTTGGTGAGCTTTGGTTCAAACAAAAGAAGTTGGATTTGGGTTATTATGGGCCTTATTTGAAACCCACCTATCAGCAAAACTGCAAGGCTATTTTTCCTTTTTCTTATTTTCTAGAGAGGTATGTAGAATTAATGAGGAATATTATCAGGTTTTTCACATGTGAGGGAAGGTACTCCTGGCTCTATTCATATCATATCAGATTTCTGATGCATTTTACCAAATTCAAGATGATGAACCTACCTTATTACCTCTTCCGAAGTATTGATAAAATGGCCTCTACTGTCAAGAGGAAAAGCTATGACCACCAAATGCCTGGCCTCTTTCATCACTCCCTGATCAAGATGATTTTCCTATACCAGCTAGAGAAACAAGGTATATCTTAGGAGACCTTCATCTCACATGATGTGTTTGCAGACCCCCGGGCCTTCATCCAGCAAATCTTGCCTTCCACTTCACAACCATCTACCTCCACACATCCATCATATCCCCATGTGCCTTCTCCACAAATAATTTCACCTATACCTCCTCCCCTAAATTACCAAGTGAAGGGGCTGACAGTAGCCCTAATGAAGGGAAAATAGGAGGAAACAGTGAGGAAGAAGATGAGACAGTAATGATGAACAAGGAGAGGATAGTGAAGAATAAGTTTATGAAGAAGAAGAAGAGGATGAAAATGAAGAAAATAATGAAGAAAGCAGCCATGATCATGAAGAAAGCAGTGATGATCATGAGGAAAGCATTGAAAAAGAAGATGATGTAGAGGAAGAAGAAAATGAGGAAGAGGAAGATGGCCAAGAAGAAATAAGCAATGGCCAAGAGCATCAAGATGATGAAGGAGAAAACAAAGATGAAACCAGTGATGTCAGCCACAAAGATAACATCAGTGAAAGCAACCACAAGGATGAAAACAATGATAACAATGATGAGGAGGAAGATAACAAAGATGAGGAAGAGGAAAACAATGAATAAGAAGACAATGAAGAAGGAGAACAACCAGATGAGGAAGGTAGTTATCTAAGTGCCCAAGACGGTCCAAGAAAGACTCATGACAGTCATGACAAAAATAAGTCCATAGAAGACAAAGAAAATTAGAGTGAAGAAGACATAGAAAAAGTAGAGCAGAGTAAAGGACAAATTGATGACAACATTGCCTTTGAGACTCCCATAATTGCCACTCTCTCATGCACTTATCACAGAGGGAAAATGGATGTGTTTGCTGCCTCTAAAAGGCAAAGGGCCATCCCCTCACAAAATACCAAAGCATCAGACAAAGGCAAAGAAAAAATGAAGAGTGTTGAGCCAAAGGCACCAGTCAGGAGGAGAAAAAGGATTAAAAAGGCTTCTCAAGGGCCTCTCTTTATTGATCTAGACAGTGATAATGAGGACCAAGGGATAAATACAAAATTGCTCCTCCTAGGAAAAGATGCCCAACTTCAAGAATGGGAAAAATATTTTGAAAGGGAACAAAGGGTCATCTACTATTATAAATAGGAGCACAAACATTTCAAAGAGGTGAAGAGGGGCCTTGCCTTGCAAAAAAAAATGGTCAAACACTATGCAAGGAAGAGCATGATTGCCAATGCTAAATTGAGGCAATCCCTCCTAGAGATAAAAGACCTAAAAAGGCCCAAAGTTCATAACATCCTCAGGATCTTGGCTGATGATTCTCATCAGGTGTCTAAAACCCCTTGAGGGGTCTACACACCAATTTTGAAGAAAATCCAGAAACTTTTTGTTTTTTCCAAATTTTGGCCCCTAGGAGCGCAACACCCTAGGCACTACGCTCTTTTTTGGGGCATCCTCAGCTGCTAATGTTTACATTTTTTGGCTTTTCATGTCACCATAATTCTACCCAAAAAATTTCAGGTCAATTGGAGCATTTTTTCCCCCTCAAAAGGTCAAAAAACACCTCAAAAATGACCTTTCTGCCTCCTTTTCAGGCTTGGCGCTACGCGTTGAAAAATCATGGGAGATTGGATTTTTGAGCAGGTAAATGGCATCCATTCAGCACAAATCAAGTATTTCTTGAAATTATACTCTTCAAGATTTCCAACGGGCCATCATGGGGCCAAATTTGATGCCGGGAAGGGATCCAAAACTCAGCTGCAACAGACCCCAATTTTTGCTGATATGGAGCTACGCACAGAGACAAATTTTTGCCAAAAAGTCAACAAAAGACACTAATTAATGGCAAATTGGATTTTTAATATTTTCTTGGACAAAACACTCTTGATTTTATTGGGGAGTTATGTTTTGGTGTGTTTCATTTATTTTCTTATCTCTTATGTGTCTTGGGCCTTACATGGTCATTAAGCACATTTATGACATTTATGGCTGAATTAGGGTTTCTGGAAGCCTCTTAGGGTTTCCACCTCCTCATTTGCTCCATAAATAGAGCATGAGGCTCTTGTATATTTTTTTGGATGTTGATGACTTATGCTGAAGTAATACATAGTCCCTTGAAGCCTTTGATGAGAAATTGATGTTTTGGAGCTTATGCATGATCTGATTCACTTGTTGATGGAGAAGGACTGTTTGCAAGATCCATAGGCCTGGTTGATGGTGAATTTTTCTCTTGTTAATGTTATCTAAGTTTCTCATACGTTTTCCATCCATCTATGCTGCAGTAGGACAAAAAATTTAGACTAAGATATGATTGTTGATGGCACCTTAGATCTGTTTGTTTCCTTCACTGCCTAAATGTTTTCTTCTGCTTAAGATATGTTAAGGAATTCATCTCTTGCTCTCTAATAATTTTTTGGCTTGTATATTTTCTTGAATGATTTAGATCAGTTAGTATCAATTATGATTTATGGCTAGCCCTGCATATTGTTACCTTTGAAGTACTCTGTTCTTGAAATCATCTTTTGAAGCAGCTTTCCCTATAGTTTGTCAAAGAAGTCTGTCTTAACCATGCTCTTTGCATTTACTTAGCTAAAACTGTCTCGAGGAACTTTCATAGTTGTCACTGTGGATGTTAGGGTTTTCTCTCCTTCTATGGTTATAGTTACTTGTGCAACTTAAATTTTTTTCCTGCTCTTGATGATAAAATCCATGAAAGATTAAATAAGTTTTTTCCTTTCTATGTTTTATCTGAATGTTGTCTTCGTTGATTATCTTTTTTCAGCCTAAAATAAAATGGATTAGGTTTTTCTTAAGCCTTTGAATCTCTTTCTATGCTTATAAATCTTCTAACTCCCTCAGTTTACAAGTATATAACTGTTACTGCCCTTTATTAGCTTGTTGTTCCCAAGTTTAATGTCCATCTCATGATCCTTCACAACCTTAAAGATCCACCAACCAAGTTAAATTGCCTTGAAAATGATCTTGAAACCATTCATGACCTTGTTTGACTCCATTGCCCAATGACTTAACAATATTCCTTGTCTAAATCTATCTGAGCATCATACCCAACCAAAAACAATCAAAATACCCTGCACTTAACACCTAGCCTAAAATCAACCCTAAAATCCAGGAATGCTAGGTCCTAGGATTCCAAATCTTGGTTTGATGTTACCCTGTACCTTTGTATAT
The DNA here is from genome assembly GCA_034641835.2 of Pinus albicaulis. Taxonomy (NCBI): domain Eukaryota; kingdom Viridiplantae; phylum Streptophyta; class Pinopsida; order Pinales; family Pinaceae; genus Pinus; species Pinus albicaulis. The sequence continues at coordinate 1,561,884,948 of CM076578.1, forward strand.
CAATCAATCTAGCAAATTACGGGGAGCTAACAGGTCCAGTTTGAAAATATGAAGAAAAGTGGCCTACATGTTTGATGTTTTGAGTCAGGTGGATCGAGTATGAAATATTATGAAATGTGGTCCATAGAGGTGTTGAGGGTTGGAGCCTTCAGTAAGGGATTTGAAGCTTCCTTCTAGTGGCAGTTGGTAAATATAGTCAGGGGGTAGGAGCTCCCTTCTGGTTGGATCCGATAAATGAGATCAGGGGGTTGGAGCTCCCTTCCAATGGTTGTTGTAGAATGAGAGAATATTGTAGCCTTTTGCAAGTGGGTGCCTGTTTACTGGTATGAGTCTACTCCAGTACAAGATTGTAATATGTTTTCCTTTATAATAAAAGAAGAAGACAAAGATGACGACAATGGTGGTTTTCTCCCACATTTGGTTTCCACCTAAAAATTTGGGTGTCCTCATGTGTGATGGTTTATTTTTTTCTTACTGCTCATGGTTACTGTTTAATTGAAGCCTAATGAAGTAAAGATACATTGGTTAAAGTATAAGATATGGTGAGATATATGAAAAGTTAGTTTACTAGATATATGTTTTTTTTCCTTTACTAAAGTCGTGTATATACATTGGTTTACTAAATAACAGTAGCATACAGAAATATGAATAAGAAATTGAAAAGTTGAACATAGTTTAAAATATTGATTCGCCCCCCCCCCCAGTATTTTTCCCAACACAACCCATAGCCTCTAGGGACCCAAGTTGTTACAGGGCTCCATTGATCCTATCTCAACCCACAACCTCCAGGGACCCCAAGTTGTTACTGGGCTTTAGAGACTAGCACTCAACCCAAAGCCCCCTGGGATAGAGAACTGATTCCCTTCTCTTATCTTCTCTTTCCTTTAGCATTTCTTAATGGAATCTTCTGTTGGAGGCTCGATTTCAATCCCCTTCTTGGTTTTCCTCCAAAAAAAAATGTCCATGCTTCCCTTGTTGTGTGGAATTCTGATGGGTCTCTTCCAAAGAAAAAGTCTCACTCATTAAAACTGAGTCTCCCCTGCTTTGGAAATGATTCTCCCCTCCTTTCGAATGTCAATCGCCTTTCTATGTCCCACTAATTCCCCCTATTTCTTGCAACCCTTCATAAATGTTTTTCTTCTTTGCTTGTTTTGTTTTTCCAACCAAGCATGGCCTAAGTATGTTTCCTCATCCCATTTAATTTCAGTAACCAACTCATTAATTTCATGCACTATCCATCCTTTAATGGTTGTTCTGAAAATTCAGGTTTCTTCTTGGCGCAAGACACCATAACACCCCAAGCAACAATCCTCCTCCCCTAATTCTGGAATCTGTGTCCCTTAGACTCAGTCCCATTTTTATTTTATTTTGTACATTGCATAATATTTACATCATATTTATAATGTAGCTTATGCAAGAACCTTAGGGGGGTTTTCACACATAGTGCCTCCCCATCGATGGCTTGGATCTCGGTATTCATGCATGGACATGGGGATTGGCCATATGGAATTTAAGATGAGTGTGTCTCTGCACTACTCCAAGCTCTAACTTCCAACCCCCGCGGTATAAGAATATATGGTATGGGTATACGGTCTTGACACCCCATCACACAAGCTTATTTAACATGAAGTTTAGGCCCTATGGCTCAACCATCGCTCTTTCCATATATGTACATACGATCTTAAAGTTGGGACCTAGTGGTTTTCCAAGGCCTTAGTCCAGTATTTATCATGGTGGTAATGATAAGAATTTGGGCCTAAGACCAACATTTGGCCTATCATATATATGGGTTCATAATCCCCCTCATTCTGCGGCCTATAAATAAATATACATACATACATACAAGTGTGTGTTTGTGTGTGTGTGTGTAAACTAAAGTTATACATATTGAGATTTTTCAAGACTCTACCCAACTCGGCCTATAGCCTCCAAGAAAATATCTATGTATAATTATAATTTTCTAATCCTCCTAAGCTTACAAATAAACACACAGGCCAGTTATGCAGATAATTAAAATACAGAGAGAGAGCATTTTAACGGCAATAATTTTCCCTCCTTAATGCTCAAATAGTTAGATTAAATTCAATAACAGACTAAACACAAGAATTGGAACATTACTTCCACATAATGATAAATATTACATAGATCTACCCATCTCTCAATACATAGTCCATTTACACCAATTTGCATACTTGGATGATTACAGGAATTTAAACCCTTCCTAGGAAAATATTCAAGAAACACTTCTACATAGGAAATCACATTCCTTATTATCAACATATGCCAGTCAATAACACAAAGACCAGTATACCAATGGGTTAATACAAATAATTTACCCATGTACAAAGACTTCAATCTTTTCATATTCAGGCAAACATAAATTATTTCGAGATCAACACATCCACAAGTAATGAACCATTTCACAAGAAAGAGAATCATTTTATAAAGCATGTGCATACAATAGTGGAATTCTTGTTCACATCGGAAACAAAACCTTCATCATTAACATAGTATTGTCTCAACATAATAAAAAGAGACACCATAGGTATAAGCACAGAGCATGGATATATATATATATATATATATATATATACTTGTCTTATGTAGCGAACGATTTTCTAACTAACAGTGGGACTCTAACTCTCCACCCAACCATAGACAAGCTACAAGCATAATTACTTGTAGTTGTCACCCCCAATCCAGATTCCAATGCTTGAGGTGGAGTGTTTCTAAGGAATTTTGACCAGAAAAATAGTTGAAGTAGAATACCACACAGCCACACTGCATTCATCCACTAGCTACGCACGTTATCATTCAATATTTTCAAGCATATTCACATCCATGCAAGGATACCACAGTGCAGAGAGTTTCTATATCAAATTCAGGAGAAGAGAGTCTACATCAATGAAGGTTCTTCAGTGGATAAGTTATTTTAGGTGCATAGAAGCCACTTCTAATAGGTAATTCATCAGTGAGAGTGTGAACCAGTGTTGTCAACACCCAGTGGTTCATCATCTCCCCAAGAACCTAGGTTCTTGTCTCTTAACAAGTGTTTCATCAATCCACAATATTTTAGTGGTTCTTAAACCTTCATGGAAGCCACTACTCTCCATAATATTTTTCACCTAGCAAGCCTCTTTGAAGGTTCCTCAGTTGGTTCATTTTCTCCAGAGCTTGATCATTGTGGGTTTTGATCGTTGCTCTGCTAACACTCTTACTATGTGTATGCATGAGAGTGGGTTCTCTCCTCTCCATTGCACCAACTTGAATTGAGCTATCCCTGTTGTAGGGTTTTTTTTCATGCCTTACCACAGACCAACCATCTCTCTTTTGCTGGGTATGTGTTATATTATTTCAACAACTAGCCTCATGTGATGTTACATTGCGTCAAGTGTGGGGGGTGTTGAGAAGCCAATATGCTTGTTGATTAGGGTTTATTTATCTTAAATTGTTAATTACTAGTGATTTTTTGTTGGTTTTTTATTAATTTAATGTTATATTATTCATTGAAGCAATTACCAAAAGTACAAAACATGAATATCACAAGAGATAAAGAACACAAAGATGTAAGCTCCAAGCTAGGGAAAAAACCCCACAAGGGGGAAACTCAAGAAATCCTCTTCTTATAGAATCATATCAAAGTGAGATACCCAAGACCAAAGACCAAGACCAAGACTATCACAATGAACCCAATTTATCCCTCCTCTAAGTCAAAGTCAACAAAGTCAATGTTGACCAAATTTCTGAATTTGGGTTATCCCCTAGAAATTCGGCCCATGGAATTTTGGCCTTGTAACATCTATGAAAAATGCATAGAATAATTTCATGTGTGGAAAGGTTAGGGAATCCTTTTACTTTGCTCTCTCTCTTTTTACATCGTTGATTTTCTTCTTATTTCTTGAACATAAATGATTTGATTCCCAAAATGTGGAACATACGTCCCAATATATAGTTTTTCGACCATATGAAGAGACACAACTTATGGGCTTGACGACTTGTCCATCTGGAGAGACAAATTGGTCTTGTGAAAACACATTAAATCAAGAATAAATTTCTTTTATTTTATTTTAAAATTTCCAAATGGGAATTTGACTCAATGACTCGTAATAATAAAAAAATTGACACAATAAACCCTAGAAGCATGAATAACATGCTTTAACTAATGAAAATAATAATAATAATTAATTTTTTTTATGTGAAGTACATATAGATACAAGTACAGTGATAATTATGAATACCAAACCTAGTTACATTTTCAACACTCCCTCTTAATTAGATTGGTATTAAAAATTACACAACAGGATACAACGATAATCTCAAATTGAAATAGCCAAAATTGTCAAAATAGTAAGGCCTTGAACTACAAGCTCTATCTCTCCACTATATCATAGCACAATGTAGGGAGGAATATATTTGGACACCACCACTACCTCTCCAGGCACATACCCCATTTTTATGTTTACTGTGTATATCCTTACAGGACTATTCTTATCTTGGACATCAACCCATCCTCAAATAATATCAGTCCTCAAGACTACTCTTATCTTGGATTCCCAATCCTAAAAGAGTATCATTCCTCGGGAATATTTCTATCGTGGATACCATTCCTAAAGAAGTAGCAGTCCCAGATGCTTATCCAATCCACCATTCTCCCTACCAGTGCCTTCACTAGGCTTATAGCTATTATTCATAACCATAGTGCATGACACATGGAGAATACGATGTCGATCCTCACTCCCTCTCAAATAGGGAGGCATAATCACAAACTTGATCTTGTCTAAACAATACTCATCAAAGAATCGACTACATGTTCTTCCATAGATATTTGTTTTAGTTGTTGGGATCCTATCTGCATCACATCATAACCAGCTTCAACCTTCCTAGATATTTGTCAATTTTAACTTAACTTAAACATGTCATCAAGTAATTCAACAAAAATATTATGGAGAAAAACTTATTCAAAATTGATTGCGCAAGCCTTCACATCATCTTCCTTCATAACATAATTGTGTTCACACGTTTTTTCAAGAAATAATATCAACTTCCAATCCCCATAAGTATCTCTAATAGCATCAATAATATCAATCGAATCAATCAGGATCTAACAACTTCCTCTTCTTAGATAAGATAGGTAAACTTATTCCCTTTTAAATATTTCTTTCATACTCTCTTCATGTCTTCGTACTTTGACACGTTCTTCCAAATATTCCATCTGTTAGTTAATATTAGATAGATATTGTCTTAACCTGCAACTTTTATTAAAATATTATGAAAGAATAAAAGGAAAAGTGCATAGAAAAAATAGCAACAGTAATAATTAAATAAAGGAGGTATAGAATACATATCGCTTTGAGGAGAGTCAACTCCCTCTTAATATTGGACTTTTTATCAACCTTGTCCTCAGATCAGCATAATCTCATCAATCTCAAGAGATACATTTTTATTTTTATAGCAGAAATGATTAGTTATGGTTTTTGTTCATAGGGTTTTCTAACCCAAATATTTTTCTAGGGTTTAAAAACCCTAGATTCCCAAGTATTCATGATCTTCAACTTTAGGAAATGAAAATTCTACAAGCATGTTATTGAGTTAGTCACAAAACCATAGAGATATTTTTTACAAACTTTATAAACTGAAAATTTCATTCTTAGATCATAAAAACATAGTCCTTGTATGCATGGAGAGATTTCAATTTCAATATCAACGAAATATAACATTCTACATAGATCTTTTCATAGTATGACACAAAATATCATTAGATTTTTATTCATGTGAGTTGACCATGACTTAGCATTAGATGCACAATGTTTTATAAGACAACATGAACAAGAATGACAAGTACCTATTTTGACCTTACATTACCTCTTCTTCAAAATATTTTATCCTTTGACTTATATTCAGTTGAAATGTACCATCTTACTCCAACAAAGGTGCCTCCATCATTCAACCATCGTACTCGGACATGAATCATAGAAAGCTCTTTAAGTTTCTTGCCTTGTTTTGGTTTCTTCATATACAAGTCGACTTTAATGATGTGATTATTATTTCTTCTATGTATAGGATGGAATTTATTTATGATTCATAGATCCCCAGACATCTACTCATAATTTTACCAGTATCATCCTTTAATTTGTCATATGTCTCAATACTACAGTGCCCAACAAGATCTGCATTCTTTCATTGAGTTCTCAAAAACTAGTCTTATAATTTTGGTCTCTTCCAAATGTCATGGTTCTATTATTTTATGAATCCATATGAAAAAATTCCTTAGGTCCTTTTATACAATTCCAAAGAGATAAGCTTCACATAACTTTATCTTTGTTCAAAGTTTCAACTAATAAATATTTGGTTCCTTCCATATTCCACCGTATAGAATAGCTCCTCCTTTGCACTATTTATTTAGTCTCCAAAGTGTAAATTACTTCAAATTTTGTTATATATATTTAGCTTCCAAGAGAAAGTGGATTTGTTTACTGATTCAAATGATAGATGCAAGTGACTTACATATAATCTTCCTCTTCAAGAAAACTAAGCTTTTCAAAGGGATAAGAACTTACTTCAGGTGCTAGGTTAGACTTCGAATTATGTCATTCTTTGTTACCGAATGGTAGTCTGCAATTACATAGAGATGATAGTCTTTATGCATAGGAATGGGCTTCAATAAATTGGCTTCTTTACTATGTATATTTTCAGCCTTCATTCACAGAGATGGATTCCTATCACAGAGTGTATATAATTTCAACCTTCTAACCATAAAATTTGGCTCTTCTAACATATGATCCACAAATTCGAAACTCTTTTTGCACAGGTAATATGTTAAAAAGAAGTGTGACCTTGTTGTGGGATAACGGTTTCAGATAAAAATTGCTTTGAATGTTTCTATGTTTCCACAAAAGGTTTGGATACCTTTTTCTTCACATAGGATGCTTCAGTAATGTAGATGTCATATTAGCCTTAATTTAGTCCTATCCAGTATTTTGGTTAGCAAGATGTTTTTCCAAAGAGAAAGAATATGGCATGTTTGTCCTTTATATGTAATGATATCAACTTCATGGATTAACTTACATTCGTAGGTTACTGTAATAGATTCAAACTTCAATCTAACGCATATGAGATATAATTTTGAACGAGGTATAGTTTTATATCTCAAAATATTTCTCATAAATAGGATTTTGGTCCTTTTCTTATTTTAAGCGAGGATATATAATACTTCATAGGTGTTCGTGTATCATTGTGGGAAAATATGTCTCACAAAGCTTGTATCACAAAGAGACAAGTTACCATAAAACTCACATCACAAGGAGGCATACCATGTCATGGAAATTCAGATCACTACAGAGAATGTGCTTCGTATTACCACAGGGAATTATAACTTCAGGAAGTTTGTATCAAATAGATAGGTATTTTTTTGATACTTTTATATTTCAATTTTAAGGAACCTTAAACCCTTCATAGAATCGATGCTACATCTACTGAGATCTAATGACTTGTTCCACAGAGATGGAAGTTTGCCTCAAATATAATTCCACAGAAAATACAGATTTGTTATATATACTCCTCGATCTTTCCATTGAAAATAGAGAGAAGATATAATTTTTGCAAATATATTTTCAAGTATGCCAACAAATTTTGATCTTCAAACTAGCTTCCTTTCACCTTAACTCTAATACCATGTTGAGAAACCAATATTCTTGTAGATTACAGTTCATTTCTCCTAATTTGATATTATGAATGTTTGTTGGTTTCTTATTAATTTAATTTTTTCTTATTTATTAACTAATTACCAAAAATACAAGACCTGAAGATCAAAATAGAAAAATAACACAAAGATGTAGTCTCCATGTCAGAGAAAAAACCCCACAATGGGGGAAACCCAAAAAATCCTCTTCTTATAAAATCAAATCAATGTGAGATATCTAAGACCCAAGACCAAGACCAATACTACCACAATGAACCCAAGTAAACCCTCCTCCAAATCTATTTGGCCAATTCAAAGTAAACAAAGTCAACGTTGGTCAAATTTTTGAATTCTAGCTATCCCCTAAAAATTCACCCGTGAAATTTCGACCCTATAATAGCTCTAAAAAACCATGGAGAATACTCGAATGTGTGAAAATATTAGGGCAGAAAATAAGAATTTCTCTCTCCTTTTACTTCAATATCTCTCTCTTCTTTTACTTCATTTATTTTCATCTTCTTTCTTGCATAGAAATCAATTTGATTACAAAAATGTGGAGGACAGGTCCAAATACATATTTGTTCGACCATAAGAAGAGACACAACTTATGGGTTGGACGACTTGTCCATATGGAGGGCCAACTTGGTGTTGTGAAGCCACATTAACTCAAGAATAAATTTATTTTCTTCTTTCAAAAATTCCAAATGGGATTTTGATTCAATGACTCATAATAATTTTTATTTTAACTCAATAAACCCTAGAAGCATGAAGAACATTCTTTCACTAATGAAAATAATAATAATAATAATTATTTTTCATTTTATTCCTTATTTTTTACATGAAATACATATTGATACAAGTACAATGATAATTATGAAGACTGAACCTAGTTACATTTTCAACAGGGGGGTCGCAGGAGGGAGGCCCCCACTACTCGATGTTTCCCCGGGAAAAAAAAAAAATGCAGACTTAATAATGGCTGGGTGGACTCAAGGATCGGGGGAAAACCCAAGGATGGTGGGCAGACCCACCCATGGTTTTGGGCATAGTTTTTGCACATGGTTTTGTGCATGAATATTTTTCCCATGGTATTTTGTAGATTTGATCAATGGAACTATGGTTATGTTATAATCCAGGGTTAATGGATTGGGATTTATGAATGCTTTGGCATGTATATAATGTATTGTAACATTGAAAGGAATATAATGAAAATTCGGTATGGTTTTCTAGGTTTTGGGTTCCACGAACAAATTTCTATGTACAATCTTTTATGTTCTCGCCATTGTATATTTTTTCTATTTTTAAGAATTCTTTTGCATGTAATTTCTATACAGGGTTAAAACCTACATCTTTCCAATTCTCTGTGAAGTCAAAACTGCCTTGGACAATGCAACCCATGTTGCCTTTAAATATTTTTTCCTCTTCTTTCTTGTTGTTGGAGCTTAAATGAATCTTGGACCTATCCTCTTCTTTTGAGTTAAATTTATCACTTAGTCAACCTAATTAAACCCACATAGAAATCAATATTGTTGTTTAAAACAACCCATTCCCCAAGAAACATCCTTCCTCAAGCAACTAGAATCTATGCCCCTTTATCTCAACCCTTTAATAAATTATAATTTATGTGTAATGAAGGAATATCAGCCAGGGGATGTCACAGTAACTCATGTTATATTCTCATACTTTATTATGTCATGAATCTTATTTAAAGGCTTGAAGAATTGCATTGTAAAATGTCTTAAGTGGTTGACATTGGCCTAGTGTACTTAAGTGGTCAACATTGGACTAGTGTAAATCTCATGTATCCATTAATGTGAATAGTTGTATTTGTTTGGTGTTTCATTCTCTCTAAAAATGTTTGTTATGTGATTTTATTATCCTTTTCTTGTGCTTGGTTTTAAAATTTTGTATTTGGTGCCAAAGAATGGTAGGCTTGGACTCACTCACGAAAATGATCTTGGTTATTTTTAGATGTTGGCTCAAAGAAACCTTAACTTGGACTCTTAGCTAGCAAGATTCATATATGTCTATATCTGTTATCTTTATCTAAGGAAATCAACATCACTGAAATATAAATAGGGTTGTTGGAGCATCATGTGCAAGGAATCATTCACCAAGGAAAAATTGTTGCATGAAATATGATTTCGTTGATTTGTGAGGAATATATTGCACTAGATTTGTGTGATCAACATGAAAGACTGAGATTGATGTGGTTAGATAAGTTGGTGGTGGTTGATCCATAAATTTTCATGGATATTCCACTCGATAGTTCGTCACAATATATCTGATAATATTATATTAAAAATATGAAATTCTACACTATTATAGTTTTATTAGATTTATAAATATGTAGATTTATTGTTAATAGTGCATGCATGTGAATGAAAGTTATCCAAAAAATAGAGAATGGAAAAAAAAACTCACACACACATAAGACACAAGATATGCTTTGGGAAACCCTTTCGGGAGAAAACCCAGCTGGAAGGTGAGGTTGCTCTGCTCTCTTTTTCTATCTAGAAATATGAATGCAAGTACAAAGAAGTATGGCATGTGGCCTTTGGGATAATACAGCGTACAAATCCTCTTTCTGTGCTCTACCTCCTATCCCTCTTGGCTATTTTTGCTTAGCTAGGGAACAAATGCATTCGAAAGAATGGAATTCCTCTTCCTCATTGTGGCCTTATTATAACACAACCTGAGAGCCTACCAGTGGTTAAGTTTGACTACCTAAACTCTTAACCAGATTAAAATATAGAATCCTCTAGAGTATTTTACATCATAATCATATGGCTAGTTCATTTTCCATGAATAATGGGGGTTGACGGGGCATCCTCCCGAATTATGGGTGTGAAAACAAGGTCAACTTCTTAGTGGCATAACTTTTGTATACAAACTTTGATTGATGTGATTCTTGCGTTGCTCGAAAGATATTTGTGTGTAGAATCACATGAAAATGTGTGGTGATAAATATAAAAAATTTTACCCCTATAAAAGTGTCGTTTAATGCCTCAAAATTCTCCTGAAAGGTTTTAAGCCTCGTTTTTTCAAATTGGGTCCCGTTAGTAAAAACCATCCCGTGAGCCAATTCCTCCAATTTTTCCACTCTAGATGCGTCAAGATGGATGATAAGAAATAAAATTTGGATTAGTGGTCCACTTGTGGGTAGTTAACCTACAAGTTGTGAAAAAATTATCTATTCTAACAAGCCAGTAGATCTAGGCTTTCTGAGTCGATTGAGCACATGGTATTGGTTAGTAGAAATATAAATTTTCTTATTGATGTTATATTATGTCATATCTACAACAATTTTAATCTAAACAAATGATATTAATGGCCATGGAGTAGTTTGTAGATATGTATTGTTGCTCATGGATCATTAACTTGAGTTCTAATTTGAAGAAATGGTTTTCCAAAGTACATAATATGATATGTACTTTGTAGTGTTCTACTTTATTTTAGTGTATTTGTTAGATGGTGTGTTCATAGTGATTAATAAAGTTTGATAGCTGAAATATAAATTGTACAAAAGAGGTTTCTATGCTCATAAGATAGGGGCCACAACCTGGAGGAACATTAAGTCCTTAGGATCATTATACCCACTCTTTAAACTATAAAATGATGTTATTTTCATTATGGAAAGGGTCATGATTGATCTATTAATAGACCCATGTTGGGCGATGAACAATGGGATTTTTTATTGAGCTCTTTGTCTCTATGAAATCAATAACGGAGAACATAGAGTGGGAAATGTGGCACATTGTTTGAACAATAGTGGATTCCCACTAGATAATGGGCATTGCTAGATTCTACAAAAATACCTCTATTTTGCATCGATGAATCTATTTGCCACACTGGAATTAATGTTGTAAAATTATATGTGAGGAGTGGACACAACCGAGTTCAAAATTTGGAGCATGGGATCAATTTATAGATAGAAAAGATGACAAGACAAGTGTGTGTTGGAGCCTATGTTGTCTATGCATGCTAGAGGCCATGCTAAAAAACCACCATTGATGTCAAACTAGTTGTACTTGGTGGATGCTCAAATAGAATTTGTATTTTAATAGAAAGCATGAAGATGTTGTTATTTTACACAATATCATAATGTAGCCTAAGTAGACGTGGTTCCTAGGAATATGAGATAGGATTGTGGGATGAATCCATGGCATTGAGCACATAAGGTAGTTCAATTTTGTATACATGGTGTTGGTAAATGCCTTAATTTAATTTTATGGTGATAGAAACCTATTGGATTCATGGAAAGTACATGCAAGGACATATGTTCTCACACACACACACACAGGGGTTGGGTTGCACACACACAAATTAAAGTGATGATTCATGGTCTATCAACCATGGGGAATGGCACATGGAAATGTATTATAAATATTAATCTAGAGCCTTCGTGAAAAAAAATATAATAGTGGATGACTTATTACTTGGTTAATTAATGTTTGTTTCAACTCATTGTATTTATAGAAGAGAGAGATGTGGCTAAAGATGCAGGTATATGATTCAAGCATCATTTGCTCCAACATACATTGGTCAAATAAGTACTCAATTGAGAAGTATTTGGAAATTGTATTTGGAGCATGCATGATGTAGGTAACGAAGCAGCTAGATGCTTCAAATACCACATGCTTAGATATACAATTGTATGTCTTTTATGGAGTTTATTTTAATTACATATGTAAATGACCATACATCTATTCTATGAGACCTATTTAGGCATGCACACCCATGGTTTGGTGGGTCACCAATATAAAGTCAAGATGTAGACCTAAGTGACAAGGATCATGTTATATTCCTGGATAACTTGTTAATAAACTAAAGGTGGTGGGTTTTTATCCTAGGAGGGTGGGAATATTGGGTTAACCTTGGCTTGTTCATAAAGTAGGTAGAATAACCTTGACTCATTCACTAATAGGTTTACTATTGGTCGTTTACAAGCTTATGGAATTTTCTAATCCATGGTATTTCCCCATAATTTATGTTATGATGAAGCATATTTAACATCTTGAAGAAATCTAGCGTAGAAAGTCTCAAGAAGATGGTGTTGGCCTAACTTGGTTGGATTGACCAATGTTAAGGAAAACTTCTCCATGGGAAGGTTGGTTTTTATAATTTGGGTTTCTAGGGTAAAAACCTCATGTCGATTTATGTGCATGCTTGTTATTGTTTGATGTTTCTATCTCCACAAATATTTCCTACGTGTTTTTTTATGATGCTTTCACTATGCTTAGTTCTATCAGAGAAAAAGATTATAAGAAAATTAGTTAGAAAATATATTAAGTTATTAATTTTCATGCAAATTTATTTAAACTAATTTTGAAAGATCAAACATTTTCCCTTACACACATACAAAAGTTTTAAATACACCAAAATTTTAACTTAGTTCAAATTTCCATGATCACACTTTATCTCATCTACTATGTCATAATGTCGAAATATAACTTATCCAATTTCATAGATTAATTATTACAATACCTATATTTCAAAAACAAAATGAATTTCACACTTTATCATAATGTCTAAATATAGCTTTATTATAACTTAATTATTAAAATACCTATGTTTAAAAAAAAAAATTAATTTCAAACTTTTATTTACTTTTTAATTAATATAAAAAATATATTTAAAAAATATTTCTTCTGATTATTTTAATTTGTTACTTATAATTCATGAGTTTTAAAAATGACAAACAACATCATCATAATTATGATTTAAAATGCAATTATTTTATCAAATAAATTTAATTAGTTTTAAGAATAGTAAACAACATATTTATTTGAAAATTATTTATCATTTTACAAAACATTTAACAATTTCATTATTAATAAATTTAAAATTAATAAAAATAAACCAAAGCAAATCAAAATAATTTACATTTTGAAATAAGCTAAATATTAGCATGGTGTCACCTTTTTCATTTAAGTTCAGCTCATTGAACTAAACAATGCGAAATTCAACATTAAAAAAATATTCCAAACTCTCTAAACACAAATTCCTTATTACAACATCAAATTTATACGCTAAAACCAATAAAACGCACAATCTCAAATCCTTGATATAATTCCTTAATGCTGCCCATAATCTCAAATCCTTAATAAAATGTCCTTAATAAAACCATAATTTCAAATTTGTAAAAAAAATTACAATAAACAAATTTACTTTGTGATTTGAGCTGGAAAAGACACAAACTTCAAATTTGTTCAAAGAGTAGATGATCAATGTGGATTCAGATAGGTTTCCCCCTCATCTCCTTGATACAACCGAATATTTAATACAATCTCCCTAATAAAATTCATAATTTCAACATTACAATTATATTATATTTTTTTACAATAAACAAATTATTTTATTTTATGATTTCACCAATAAAACACACAAACCTCAAACTTGTTCAAAGAGTATTGGATCAATGTGGATTCAGCTAGATTGCCCTTCATCCTTTCTCCAACAAAATGAGTCTTTGGCATTTATAAATGACATTGAGATTATCGGCATGAGAGTGGTCACTGTGCTTTTTACTTTAGTTTTTAAGACTGTTTATAAAATTGATATCAGCCTCAAGATCAATTTTAAGGTTGATAGTTTGTCGAAAATTTGGAGTTGGAATAAAGATATTTGGCAGTAAATATCTTTTTTTTTTGTAAGCTTAGGTAGTTCCTTCTATTTTCTATTAATAAATTCGGGCAAAAGATACAAAACTAGACCTCAACCTGCCCACAGGAAACAGGGACTTTGGCCATCGAAGTTCAAAGTATGTCAACCAAAACATAAAAAGTCTTAACAGTCTATACCATATCTGTCGATACTGAATATCTAAGTCTAGAGACAACAACATATACAAAAAGGACTAACCATTTAGAAAGAAAGGAAAACATTGGATCAAGAAAGCCTTAATCTTCCTCAGATTCAACAGGCGCTGGATCTTTGGCTGTAGCCCCTGGTAATTCAACTGTAACCTATTGTATAGCCTTAATTTCCTTCTCCAACCTTCCAAGCCTCGCATATTGATGCAATTGACGCAAATTGATTTCATGAAAGTTCCTATTAATATCTGCCAAGGTTGATTCCAGCTTTGTCTCAGCTATGGACATAACTGCCTTGGCTAACAAACATTTTATTAACCAATAAGTTTGAACAGATTGTTGAAACAGAGAGGTTCGACCCCGAGTGTGCCCAGGGTCAGTAATGGCAGTCTACATATCCTCCAGAGCCATATCATCTTTCAATCTATGTTATTAAGAACCTCAGTTTCCCACCCATAAATACGAGAACAAACTGAATTTGGAATATCTACCATAAAAGTTTGAACCAGTGGTTTGAGATGTTGTTGAGCAGACTTCCTTCCTCTTTTCTGGTGCATTTCAGAAGAAGGCTGCTTACCTTTTCCCCCAGTTGGCTTCCTTCCTCTTTTAACCATTTTAAAGAGACCTAAAAAATCTGTTAAAACAACCATCCAAACAACAACACCAGTCAGCTTCATAGATAACATGTAAGGTAGAGTTTGATGGACGACTCCATCTCCCAAGTTAGTCACCATAAGTAAGATAAGAGGTAAACAAATAGAGCAGACGCTGGAACATCTGAATGGGTCAAAAAAGGACTGAAGTGCAACCCACTATCTAGAATCACTACCAAAGACCTAGAAATCATAACCAGTATAACAATTATGAATGATAAAAAGACAATTCAGAGCCCTTATTATACAATTGTAAAGATAAAACATACAGAGACAGCCCATAAGCTTTTGCATGCAGGTCCCCAACAAGCCCAGAAATTATGCAAGGAACAAAGAAAAAGCCAAACTATACCAATTTTTATTTTATATAGGGAAATAATTAACAGAGAGAGCAATACATCTAAAACCCAAGACCCATACTAAAGCATTACGCCTATTAACGAGCCCATCACTGAGATGCAACAGGCCCAACATAGAAGATAATGCAAATACCATAATTCTATAGATACCAGGGTCAAACAGGAGAAACAAAGACCTTGACGAACTTGCAAACACAGAATTGGAAGATAGACCAGAATCCAGTTGAGGAAAAAATATGAGTCAACCAACTTCTTGAATCTTCTGCATGTGTTCATACCAGAACCGACCAAACCGCCATTCACACAAATCGTCTAAGAAAACCATTATGAATATCCACAGACGAGTGTAGAGCAAAGTCTGGAGCTGAGGGGGAAAGAACAAAGATACATACCACTTCTGAACCTGAGCCGTCACCCTGAAACTTGCCTGGTAAGAACCTCTGCAAGCGTTGTCAACTTTGAAATACAAATTCAGAACAAAACAACAAACAATGAATCGTCGTTCACCCTTACCTTCCTTAACCCCGCACTGCTGGCGCTTTTTCCAAAACTCTGCTAACATCCCGGCTGGCCGATCCAGCTGGAGCCCCCAAAGTGTACTATGCATTAATGAGGGTGGGTGTTGAAGGTCCCATCAATTGTAACCTCCCGGCGGTTGCATGCTACCACCACGTGGTGGCCGTCCTCCCCACACATCACCCGAGGGTCACGGTCATATTGGCTAAGCTCCTCCATGCGCCTTCCACACCCCGATCGGGGAAATTTGGAAGTAAATATCATTATTTAAAAATAAAGAATATATTTTAGAGTGTAAATTTATGTGAATTATATTATATTATTAATAAATGTTTTGAGAAATTACATATAAAAATATAGAGTCTATGGGTTTTGAACTTTTTATCAGTAGAATGAAGATTGGGCTGATCAGATTATCCATATATATAGAAACTAATAAAAATATTACTATATATATGGATAATCTGATCAGCCCAATCTTCATTCTCATGATGATGAACTATATTCAGGAGTATTTTAACATATTTACATTATTTTCAATGCATATCTCTTTATTTATATATATTATTATCTAATTTTAAGGTCACGGCCAAGACAGACACCAAATTGGTGTATAAAACCCCCTTGTTTGTGGGACAAGAGACCCAGTGATTAAGAAGGCATACATAATCCACTCCCTCTAGTTTGCTCTTAACCATTAGACCTATTCAAAATAATGATAACCAAAATTTTCATAACAAATTGAACTCAATATTAAATCAATTTAAAAAAAACATATATTTATATATATATCTTCTTTTATAGAAACACATAATACGATAAAAGTTATCCAAAATAGTTATAAAAACAAGTTTAAACCAAAATCATTCTCCAAGTCATACTTCTTACATCATATTCATGGTATTGTTGAGCCCCAAAGATGTCATTTTCTTTCACCGAATTTCACTTCATTTCCTTTGTCCTCTATCAGTTATAGGCTTAAAAGATCAATATGATTGATTAAAGTTACTTTAAGAATGCATACAATGACTGACTTGCTATACTTTTATGGTTATGTTGTTATAGTGATTTTTTATCAGACTTAGCTACAGAATGCAGCATTCTATAGCTAGTCGCCTGTTCCGCAGCTATCTTCATGTTCACACAGGTTACAGGTGTCACTTAAAGGAAAAATGTATATGGTTGAATTCCAAAACACTCCTACATCATTTATTGCCCTCTACGAAGTCTGAGCAAAAATCTACAAGTGGTTATGCACGTGGAGGAAACCAAAACTAAGAAGTGGATTCCTACCAGGACAAGGACTCTACAGATGTCTTTAGCAAAGTATGAGGCCTCCATAAGAGTTCTAATTTGATTTTAATTGAAAAAGACACTTATCCCTACTTCTTCTCTAGGACATTTATGTATTTCTCTTATAAGAATAACTCGGGAAACTAAGAGACAGTTAGCTAGATTGATGTTTTATTGTTAAGATTGTCCAAGACCGTAATACTCTGTTTTTGAAGCATTTTCCTTTAATGAAAGAAGAGCAACTTTAATACATGATCTGAAGAAATCTTGAGGATATTCGTGTGCTAATCTGGTGGTAGAGGGCCCCTACTGCCCAAGAGGCTCTGTGCAAATTGTTTAGATAAGTAATTTTAGCTCTATTTCGTTCCTAGATTAGGCAGTTTTCTGAACTTTATGTTTTATGCTCACTTACATCAAATGTTACAGCTAGTCTTGTTCTTATGAATTGTTACAAAATACCACTAACACTGAATAAGATAGAGCTGTAGTATTTCATAGATTAATTTCATTTTATTTCAACTGTAGTATTTCAGAGATTAATTGCATTTTAGTTCAGATGTAGTATTTCGGAGGTTGATTGCATATTAGTTCAGTTCTGTTTAATGTATTTTGAGTTTTAGTAGCTAGTTGTATTCTAGTTCTGTTAAATTAGACTTAAAGGCCTTCATTATTTACAAACTGCTGTTGTTCTTAATCTCTGCTAATACATCATTGTCATATGAACAAGAATTGGTAATGTCATTTTGAAGTCTTGACTGTTCTGCAATTTCTCATAATTTTACAAACTTGACTCTTTCCAAAACTATTCCAAAATATTTCTAACCTTTGAATGAGGTTTAATAGTGACATTTTGAGTTATAGAATGGATTAATTTTAGTGTCATAAGTTAATTTAGAGTAGGGTTCCTTACTATGTTACAGATAATATTTTCCAAATGTGTTCCAACAAATTTCTAACCATGGATGAGATTTTCTCTGTGATAATTGTAAGTTGTTGTTTACTTAGAAGAACCTCATTGCATTAAACTTATCCTTTTCTCAAGTTGTTCCAACATACTTCTAGTGAAATGAATTGGATTGAGTTCATGTTATGAGTTATTTTTCTTGTCAAGTTTTGAAATCTGTGAATTAGCATTTTTTGTTTCTTAGGTGCCATACCTAGTTTAGAATAGATTTTTCTTTGTTTTAGTGTGACCAATAACTTCTATTTTTCAAACTCTTAGTTCTTTTCCTCTTAGCATAAAAACACAAAACCAAAAAAATTAGAAAAACACTAAACACAACGAAGTAGGAAGCAGATACCTAGGCACATATAGTGTACTTCACTTCAACAGTTTACTAGCCCTGGTTGACAATTTATGACATCAATTTAGGAACACTAAGTTGAGCAGACAGGTATTAGTGTTAATCCATTCACATTTGAGAGTTAATAAAAATTATTTAGTGATGAACATATTATATAATATTACCCAATTTTTCATAATACGTTGAACTCAATATTAAATCAATTTTAAAATAAAATAATACGTTGAACTCAATATTAAATCAATTTTATTTTTAATCGCTGCGGAGCTGCTCGCGCCCCTGCGCCTGAGACTGGCTGCAGCCCTTCGGCCCTGAGCTCTGGATGTCTTCTACAGCTCTGCTGACCCCTGCTACGCACTGCATGGCCACTCCGGAGGCATCCCCGGAGATGGCCGCCTCCCTGATCCAGGCTCGTGCTTTTTCGGATCTCATCATCTCTCTAGATCCATCGAGACCTAGACCGGCAGTCTCAAAGTTTGTTAAAAAACTGGAAGGTTTACAGGAAGTCGTTCTCCCTCCCACTCTTCCTCTGATGGCTACTCTCTCCTTGGCAAAGAATGGATTGATAGGACAGTTTATCGGGCTCTGGCCCTCTCCGAAGATGGTTTAGAGATGGATTGAAAGAAACTGGGCAGATAAGATCAACGACAAAATCTCAATCAGGTTATGTGGAAGGGGTTATTACACCTTTCACTTTGAAACAAAAGAAGACAAGGACTTGATCTTCAGAAATGGTCCCTATTTCATGGATACCAGAGGTCTGTACCTTAACACATGGACACCAGACTTTGATCCTGAACTTGATGTGCTGAATGTTGTCCCTGTCTGGGTGCGCCTCCCGCACCTCCCTTTGCACTGTTGGGGAGACGATTCTATTAGAGCCATCGGGAATGCGATCGGGAAATTCATTGATCGAAGTGAGCCAAAGGACAACATGCAAGCATGCGCCAGGATCTGTGTTGAAGTGGATTTGGGCAAGGGTATTCCAAAAGCAATAAAAATAAAAGTTGATGAATGGACGCACATCCAGAAGATCCCGTTCAAATGTAAGGTATGTCACGAATATGGCCACTTTGCTAATCGTTGTTAAAAAATTATTGATGTTGAAAAACTGGAAACTAACCAGCAATCAGAAACTGTTAAGAGAAAAAAAACTATCTCAAACCCCAAGACCTCTTCTCAAGCTGTCCCCCCACCTAAGACCAACACCTCACTGTCCTCTTCACACAATATTTCGGATCATTCCAACCTGCCCTCAGCCTCCTCCCAACCTCCCAATAACGCACTTTCCCTCTCTAATCCCTTCTCAGCCATTTGCCCCCATGATGATGAAACCCTTCCTCCACCCATCTCCTCTTAGGATACCCCTCTTATCTCTCCTGCTATCCCCGACCTGTTAACTTCCTCCCAAGAACCACCTAATACCAGAATTACCAGAAACTCTTCTAAGGAGCATGGAGCTAGTCTTGAAACTCAAAAAAAACAGGGACCTGGCAGAAGAACTATGAAGCAACAGTGTGATGAAAATGCACAAAAAGACATAGCACTGGGAACTTAGAATCCCATTGAAAACTACATACTGGGACAGAACAGAAAAGACACAAGGCAAAAGGAATAGGGAGGGAGATAAACTCTCTGAACAAGCCTTATGCATTGATGAAAGTTCTCTCATGGAATAGCAGGGGATTAGGGCACTCCTCCAAAATAGCAGCCCTAAGAGACCTTATAAATCAAGAGAAACCAGAGATTATTTTATTGCAGGAAACAAAACAAGGATACTTAGGTATGAAGAAAATAATAAGCAAAGAAAAGCGTTATGATGTCACGCTGACTAAGTCAATGGGAGCTTCTGGTGGATTAGCTACCCTTTGGGACCACAACACATGGGAACAAAAATGCATCAAAGGTAATCCAAATTGGCTCAAAGTAAACTTAGAAAACAACAAAGACAAAAAAAATATCATTGTATACAATGTATACAGTCCAAACCATTATAGGGATAAAGAGTTATGTTGGAGCTCCATAAAGGAAGACATGAACAATGAAGAAAACAGGAACATTGTAATGGGAGGAGATTTCAACCTTATACTCCATGCAAATGAGAAAAGAGGAGGCTCATTCAGTCATGAACCTTTTAGAAATCAGCTTGAAGACATTATGCAGGACCACGAGTTGGTGGAAATAACGCCTAAGAATCGCAGGTACACTTGGAGTAACAGAATATTAGGTAGAGATAATATTATGGAAAGGCTCGACAGAATCTTGATAGCAGTCACTCTCCTTTCACACTATTCCACAACTGTTGCTAATGTGCGCACTTCTTCAGCCTCAGACCATTATCCCATTACTCTATCCTGTGGCGATCAATGCTCTCTTGGACCTATTCCCTTCAAATATATCCCTCTCTAGAACGAAATGCTGGAAGCTAATCATTTGGTGCGAGGTGTGTGGATGCAACATGTTGAAGGCTCTCTAGTTTACATATGGGAGACAAAACTGAAGAAGACAAAACTAGCCCTTAAGGAATGGGCTAAAACTCATTATAAAGAACCTGATAAGCTCAAACAGGAAATTAAATCCACACTGGAGGAAGTTCATGATAAAATTGAGACACAAGGCCACAACCAAGATATCCTTATTCAAGAAAAAGATCTCTATTGGCAGCTATATAGAACCAATAGGAAAGAGGAGGAAAAATGGCGCATTAAATCAAGGAACTTATGGCTCCAATCTGGTGACAAGAACACAACTTTTTTTCATAAGAAAACTACAATTTGCAAAGCTAAAAACAACATCGCTTCCATCATAGACGCTGATGGGCATCTTCAAACAGATCAAGAGGCCATAAAAAGGGCTGCCACCACACATTTTAAAGAGCTTCTAACTGAGAGTAAACGGCCTGAATATTACTTGGACTTGCTACAGCACCTCCCAACTTTGATCACGGAAGAGATAAACCAATCTCTCAACAAAGAAATTGGTTAATATGAAGTTCAAAACGCTATCTGGACCCTGCATCCAGATAAAGCGCCGGGGCCAGATGGGTTCTCGATTTCCTTCAATAGAACCTACTGGGATCTTATAAAAAAAGATCTAATGAAAATGATACCAATTCTACTTTTTGTATAAATTTTAATAACTGATATATTATTCACCGAGATTCTCCTGATCACACACTATTTTAGCTTCACGCATAATACATAATCTCTTCTACCATTTATCATCACATGCGGAAATAAAATCAATTGCATGCACACATTAAAACCACAAACAATCACACATATGAACACAGTATTTAATGGGAAAGATTAAAGCTGAAAACCCCAACTATTTGTATATTATATTTCATGGAGATCATGTAACAATCATAGTACAAATATCCTCACAAGCTCTCAGCACTACCTCGAATTGCTACACACTATCAAGCTAGATCTAGCAAAACACATGCTCCAATATTTTACCACTTGATAGCCAGCCTCTATTGCGTAATAAATGCTATGGGATGGCTTCATTAAATAGATAAACCACCTGGCTTGTACTGCGCAATCCTCATGGGCTTCTCCACCTATCTGTGTGTTGCAAATAGCAACAGTATAGTCACAACTGATAGTTAACCTGCTCTTTCACCTATTTCTGCACTGGTCTCCACTGAAACTGTCCATGCACTGAAGTTAACTAACGCATTATTTAGTTGATTAATGAGTTTATAATTAGTGAATTAATTAATAATTAATTCACACCACTCTCACTAATTGTATCAATTAGTTAAACTGAATACAAATAGCTCAACTATGTTTAGATTATTTAAACTGAATACAACTCCACTAACTTCCTCAATCAACTCCACCAAACTCTGTCACATGAGTTCTAACTGAAGTATCCATGCAATAGCTCCACTTAAACCTCAGGAATAGCGTAATTCCTTCTGTCAGCTCCTGTGCCACATCTGTGCACTTAACTGAAGTGCTCCAAGAGAATAAGATAATGTTTATAGTCCAAATATTATTAAGACCTAATAATATTCGACATATCTATTTTTAGACTGGCAATCTAAAAATAGATTCTGCCCAATATGTCTAAAAATAGAAGTCCATCTATTTTTTCCGACTTGACCAACCATCCACAAATAGCATCCTGCAACTCATAGAACATGATCCATATGTCTAAAAAGAGACATAGTCTAAAAATAGACTTTGCGCCAAAAATAGCCTGTGGGCCCACTTAGTGAAGGCGACTCCTTTCCACTAAGCTCATCATCTTGTTGCAATCTCAACACTCCCTCTCAACAAGATATGGATTATCTGCAACCCCTATCCTGCCTCTGTGGTATTCGAATTTTCTCCTCGTGAGTGCCTTCGTCAAGATATCAACATCCTGATCCTCCATAGGAATGTATGAAAGTAATATGACCTTCTGCTGCACACAATCTCTGATATGATGATACCGATCCATGAAGCCATGCCGCCTCAACTCATCCTCCTGTCTGTACCATGATCCATATCCCGATGTGCCTCTGAGATATCTCAATACATGCTTGCCTACCTTCCAGTAGAGCTTGGTAGGCTTAACCATAGCTTGTGAAATCTGGTTCACAGCATAGCATATGCTCTGCCGTGTACGACTCGTATACATATTGCCCACCAATCAGCTTCATAAACAAGTAGTATCCACTACCTCCGCTGAAGTAGCATCCTTCCAATCAATGAAGAGATATCAACAAAGTTTCTAAACAGTGCATGTTGAACTTCTCCGCATCTCCCGGGCATACTTACCCTGAGAAACAAACAGTCCACCACTGCGCTGCCAAATTTCCAATCCCAGGAAATAATGAAGGAGGCCCAAGTCCTTCATCTCAAACTCCTTTACAAGATCAGCCTTGCATGAGTGTATCAACAGTTCATCACCTGTCAAAATCAAATCATCTACATAAAGTACAATGATCAACAACTTACCCTCCACCACAATCTGGTATAGGTTAGGATCCGCCTCACTCTTGGAGAATCCAAGTCTGGTGAAATAATTGTCTATCCGTGTGTACCAAGCACGAGGTGCTTTTTTCAACCCATACAACACTCTCTTGAGCCTGCACACATGCGACTCGCTACTGAAGATCTCGAAACCTTCGGGCTGCTATATGTACACCTCCTCCTCAATGAATCCATTGAGGAACGCAGTCTTCACATCCATCTGATGAATGTGCCACCCCATCTGCGCTGAGAGAGCAAGAATCGTCTGTATGGAAGAATACCTTGCGACAGGTGCAAAGGTCTCCTCATAATCGATCCCCTCAATCTGTGAAAATCCTCAGGAAACAAATCTTGCCTTATACTTCTCCACACTCCCGTCAGCTGCCTGCTTCACTTTGTAGATCCATCTCGAACCCACCACTGATTTACCATCTGGTCTCGAGACAATATCCCATGCACTATTTCTGACAATCGAATCATACTCTTCCACCCTGGCATCTACCCATGCGGGGTCCTCCACAGCTTCCTCGAAAGAGGATGGCTTTGTCACGATACACTTGCTCATAAGAGCCATGTATCCAATATACCGGTCAGGTGATTGTCTCTGTCTGCGCTGTGATGTAGGTGCTCCTACAACCTTCTCTGCATCTTGAGCCAGTCGCTCAGCTTCTGTAGTGCGCTTCTGCCATCTGATGGTTGGCGCTGCTTGAGTGGTCTCTTCCACTCCATGAACCTTATCTTGTGGCTAATCCACATCCTGAGACTCATCCTTAGGAACTAATAGCTCCTCATCTGCATGCAAGTGTGTCTCCCTCTCAAGCGAACACTTCATGGCTTTCTCCTCATGAAATTTGATATCCTGTCGCACAACAGTCTTGCGACTGTCTGGAAAATACACACGATATTTGTGGGGCGTATCAGTGTACCCCACAAATATCCCAACCTCCGCAGTCAGCTCCAGCTTCTTCCTAGCATCCTTCGTCACATGAATGTAAAAAGGTGAACCAAAAATCCTCAAATGGGAAATACCAGGCCTCTTACCAGAAAATGCCTCCTCGGGTGTACTCATGCCAAGTATCCTATGAGGACAATGGTTTTGCACATATACTGCAGTATTTCATGTCTCTGCCCACAAGTGAATGGGTAGGCCCTGATCATGCAACATCGCCCATGCAGCACCCATGATTCTTCCGCTCAGCAACCCCGTTCTGCTGTGGGTTATGAGGTGCTATGAGCTCTCTTTGAATTTCTTCTGCGCTGCAAAAGTCCTTGAATTCGCCAAAGATGAATTCACAACCATTGTCACTCCTTAGAGCCTTCACCTACTTCCCCGATTCTTTCTCAACCAATGCCTTGAACTCACAAAACTTTGAGTATGTCTCGCTCTTCTTCTGCATGAAGAAGATCCAACACTTACGAGAAAAATCATCAACAAATATCACATAATACCTGTGCTTTGCTGTCGAAGCTACTGAGAAAGGTCCACACACGTTTGTGTGAATTCTCTCAAGGATCATCGTGGCGCGACTATCCTTCTCGTAAAAGGTGGCTTTCACAAATTTTCCCAAGGTACACCCCTTGCACTGATCTGACTGCGCAAAAGTGCCTTTAGGAAGCCCAGTAGAAATCTGCTGCAGTATCTTCAAAGCTCCATGGTGAAGGTGGCCCAATCTCCGGTGCCACAACTCGCCATCATCCTGACTCACCACTCCTTCTACCTTGCTTTCCATTGTTGCGCAACCATCTACCTGCAATTGATAAAGGTTCTTAACTCGAACCCCTATCCTCCGGGTCTCACCAGTTGCCTTACTACGCAGGAAAGCCTTTCCCTCGCTAAAGACAACATCATATCCCTTGTCTTCTAACATCGCCACAGAGATAAGATTCTTCTTCAATCTTGGAACATGCATCACTTCCTTCAATATGAATGGTTTACCAGAATCCCTGTCAAAGGAAATGGTACCGATACCAGTCGCACTGTATCTACCATCATCGCTCATCTCGATGTGCACTCCAAGATCTTTCTCATCCAGATCAGTAAACAAATCTCGATCTCCTGTCATTTGAAAAGATGCACCATTGTCAAGAAACCACACTGATCCCGTAATACTTGAGACCAAGCATTCGATCAACAAAAAATCCAGCTCAAACTGCAAGCCTAAGGCCTCTCCAGCTGCAGTCCCAGCAGTCTGCTTATTTTTCTTCTTCTGTGGACAATTAGTGGCGTAATGTCCATGTTGGTGACAGTGAAAGCACTTCACCTTGGACATGTCCTACTTCTTGCCTTTCGCACCGGATTGAGAAGCTTTCTTGCTCTTCCCCTTATTTTCTTTGGCAGCCAAAGCGCAATTCTCTTCATGAGAGTTCTTTGATGAAGATCCATCCCTGGTACTCCGCCTTATCTCCTCTTGCACAAGATCCGACCAAAGTCGCTCCCATCCTGGAAATTTCTCCCGACCATTGACAGAGTCCTGATAGGAATGCCAACTCTTCGAAAGCCCAAGGAGAGCCAAGTCACTGTCCTCATCATCAACAAGAACCCCACACTTCCTAGCTCTGTCCCCTCGCATCGGGATGAACCTTCAGGAGGTACTTGGGCATACCACACCTTTACTCTCCATCTTTATGTTCCTAGTTTATTCCGAGCGCCAACTTCCTTTCGTCGCTTCTTGCTTTGGAATAAATCACAAATATTTCCACATCAAGAATGGAGAAGTTTTGACCATGAAGGCCGGATACTATGTGAACTATGGGATCCTTCACGCCTCCAATGTAATCTCTTTGAAGACACTTTCGTTGTCTTCTTTTCCATGCGTCAAGTACATTCTATCACTAGAAGTAGGCTTTGGAATTTCTGCATATATGAACTCCTTCAACCCAATGTCATCCAGCATCGCCTCCATCCTATCCTTCCATGCAATATAATTCGAGCTGCCCTCAAGGGCATACTCCAATCGTAATCCGTTGAAAGACATCTCAACTTTGACACCAAGAAAACACAGCTGCAAATTCGAATTCCACCAGCACAAAACTCAACCACTTCAATGTTTTTGAAATTGCTCCAATGATCAATATTGCTCTGATGCCATGTAGAAATTTGAATAACTAATATATTATTCACCGAGATTCTCCTGATCACACACTATTTTAGCTTCATGCATAATACAGAATCTCTTCTACCATTGATCATTAATTGCGGAAATAAAATCAATTGCATGCATACATTAAAACCACAAACAATCACACATATGAACACGTATTTAATGGGAAAGCTTAAAGCTGAAAACCCCCAACTATCTGTATATTATATGTCATAGAGATCATGTAACAATCATTGTACAAATCTCCTCACAAGCTCTCAGAACAACCTCCAATTGCTACACACTAATCAAGCTATATCTAGCAAAACACATGCTCCAATATTTTTCCACTTGATAGCCAACCTCTATTGCATAATCAATGCTATGGGATGGCTCATTAAATAACATAAACCACCTGGCTTGTACTGCAAAATCCTCATGGGCTTCTCCAATCACTGGTAGTTGCAAATATGCAACAGTATAGTCACAACTGATAGTTAACCTTCTCTTTCACCTATCTCTGCACTGGTCTCCACTGAAACTGTCCATGCACTGAAGTTAACTAATGTATTATTTAGTTGATTAATGAGTTTATAATTAGTGAATTAATTAATAATTAATTCACACCACTCTCACTAATAGTATCAATCAGTTAAATTGAATACAAATAGCTTAACTATGTTTAGATTAGTTAAACTGAATACAACTCCACTAACTTCCTCAATCAACTCCACCAAACTCTATCACATGAGTTCTAACTGAAGTATCCATGCAATAGCTCCACATAACCCTCAGGAATAGCGTAATTCCTCTCGGGGTCGCCTCCCGTGTTGGCCATCCGTGCACTAAACTAAGTGCATCAAGAGAATAAGATAATGTTTATAGTCCAAATATTATTAAGAGCTAATAATATTCGACATATCTATTTTTAGACTGGCAATCTAAAAATAGATTCCGCCCAATATGTCTAAAAATAGAATTCCATCTATTTTTTCCGACTTGACCAACCATCCACAAATATCATCCTGCAACTCATCGAACATGATCCATATGTCTAAAAATAGACTTTGCGCCAAAAATAGCCTGCAGGCCCACTTAGTGAAGGCGACTCCTTTCCACTAAGCTCATCATCTTGTTGCAATCTCAACACTTTTCTGGCCCTCATTCCCAAAGAAAATCGCCCTCATTCCTACAAGATCCTCACTAAAATCCTTGCTTCTCGCCTTAAGCCCCATCTTCACAACCTCATCTCGGAAAACCAAGGAGGATTTATATCCCAAAGAAAAATCTTTGACTCGATCCTCCTTGTTCAAGAAGGCATACATTCCAGCATTTCGCGTAATGAAAAAGGCTTTATCCTTAAGCTTGATCTTGCCAATGCTTTTGATAGGGTCAGGCACTCCTTTCTTTTTGTTGTGCTTAAAAAAATGGGTTTTGATCAATAATTCCTAGCCTTAATCAGCTCCTGCATCTCTGGACCCTGGATATCGCCTCTTATCAATGGTAGACCAGCCCCTTTTTTTCAATCTACTAGAGGTTTACGGAAAGGGTGCCCTCTCTCCCCTTACCTTTTCATTCTTATGGCGAAATCCTTCAACAGAGCTCTGGATCATATGAGATGGGTGGGTCTCATTACCAGCATCAAATACGACAATGGAGTTAAAAACATGAATCATTCCCAATTCGTAGATGACACTCTGCTAATGGGAGGAGAAACCAACATTATAGCTCAGCGATTTAAAAATATCCTGGACAAGTTCATGCTCTACTCTGGCGGCCTGATCAACAATCATAAAATTTTTCTATGGCTGGAATGCATCCATTCAAACCTTGCACAGTATAGCTAATACCCTCGGCGTTCCTTGCAAAATAAATTGGGACCATTTAACCTACTTAGGCATGATGGTAAGCATCATCTCTTTGAAGGTAGATGTTTGAAATGTTACAATCGATAAAATGCAAAGAAAAGTTAAGCAATGGGGATCAACATGGCTAAATCCAGCAGGTCGTCTCATCCTTCTCAAGTCTGGACTCTCCTCCCTTCCACTATACCACTTTACACTTCTTCAAGCTCCAGCTAGCATTCATGCCAAAATAGAAACTATTATCAGGAATTTCTTATGGCAAAGAGGAAAGAATGACAAAAAGAAATACAATCTCGTTAATTGGAGGCAAGTAATTCAAGATCAGGAGCATGGAGGTATTGTTATTCGCTCGCCAAAACTTCTAAATAGATCCTTTGGTGGGAAGATTGTTTGGCACCTTATTAATGGAGGCTATGCTTGGTGGAAAAAAGTCCTAGAAGTGAAGTATCTCAACACCACAAGACAACAACTCCTTCATCAAGATATCCCCAACAGGCCTTGCTAAAAAATCTGGTCTCTATGCAAAAAAGCCATCCCATTTATTGCTCCTAATCTTTCTAAAGTTCCCATGGGAGGCAACACCATCAACATAGGAACTGACAGGATTATGGGTCAAATTCCCATTATGGATAGGCCTGGTATGTAGTGCATTCTCCTCTTCTTCAAAAAAATGGGCCTCAACCTCCTAAGCCATTTCTCCAAATGGGACTCTCAGACTCAAATTTGGACTGGATGGAACTTCCATAAAGTCCCCCCCCCCCCCCCCCCCCATCTTGCAAATGATCTTAATAACCTCCAAATTTACCTTCATGGCACTGCACCTATAAAAAAAGGGAACATTGATGGTTATTGTTGGGACCTCTCTTACCATCGAATCTGCCTATCAGTATCTATGCAGATAAGACTATCCAATGCCAATCTAGCCATTATGGAAGATTGTTTGGAAGACTGAAGCTATACCAAAGATTAAATTTTTTATTTGGCTTCTCCTCAAAAATAGAATTTTAACCTCTGGTAATCTCAAAAAAAGAGGTATTATAGGACCATCTATATGTAGGAATTTACAGGGTAAGTTCCGTAGATCAAGAACCAAAGGTCACTGCTCACAAATAGATCACAAATTAGTACACCATGGTAATAACGTGTTAAAACCATCAAAGAGGGAAATAGTCCATGCCCTGAGCCAACGCGACCACTTTAGGGAATTTATTAATATAAAATAAAAGTTACATATGTTTCTCTCATAAACGGTTACCGAAAAAATGACCCTCCATGCTCTTTAAATAGAGATCATGGACCAATCGAGTGTTAAGCCACGAATCGAGTGTCATTAATACCGAGGTGAGAGACAACTGTCGGATCACTACAAATTGTGACCGTCGGATTATAAGATACAAATGTACATGGTAAAGAAACACACTTTACCAAACTCTATACTAGACTAAGTTATTCTTAACTATTTCCTCTGTGTCGGAATATCCTAACATCCCCCCTTAAGAACAACTTGGGTTAGGATTGAAGGATTTACAAAGGTGACACAAAAAGAGCCTATTTCCTATGTGTCGAAATATCCTAACATCCCCCCTTAAGAACAAATTGGGATAGGATTGAAGGATTTACAAAAGTGACACAATAAGAGAAGGAAGGAGGCATTAGAGCCTATCCCCCCCTTAATGACAACTTTCCTGAACTCCAAGAATGGATCAAAGTTTGGTAAACTTCGCTTCTGTGAGAGCCTTCGTAAAAATATCAGCTACTTGATCATTGGTCGGACAATACTGCACTTCAAGAACACGATCATGAATGAGATTTCTAATGAAG
Organism: Pinus albicaulis; assembly: GCA_034641835.2. NCBI lineage: Eukaryota > Viridiplantae > Streptophyta > Pinopsida > Pinales > Pinaceae > Pinus > Pinus albicaulis. The sequence goes on from CM076578.1 coordinate 1,561,915,299, forward strand.
TGTATGTGGAATTCAATGTGTTTCATATGTTGATGCTGAACTGGATCTTTACATAGCTGAATGGCACTCTGATTATCACACCAAAGTGTAGTTGGATGCTGCTGATGAAGACCAAATTCAGACAGGATCTGACAAAACCACATGGCTTCCTTGCTGGCTTCAACTGCACCACGATACTCTACTTCTGCTGAAGAAAGGGAGATGGCACTTTGTTTCTTACAAGACCAAGTAATAGGTCTTGAACCAAGATTGAATACATATCTTGCAGTAGATTTTCGATCATCAGGGTCACCAGCCCAATCAAAATTAGTGAAACCAATCAACAATGGATATTCCCCTACATTGTAATGAATCCCGAACTGAACTGTACCTCGAATATATCGAAGTATTCTTTTAGTTTCTTTCCAGTGACTTTCATGAGATTGGTGCATAAACCGAGCAACAAGACCAACGACAAGGGAAAGGTCAGGACAGGTATGGGTTAGATACAAAATTTTACCAACAATTTGACGGTATAAGGTAGCATCAACTTCTGGGGTAGTACAAGTGACTGAAATCTTGACTCCAGACTGAAAGGGAGAAGGGGTTGGCTTATAGTATTCCATTTGAAAGTGGTGTAGAATATCACAAGCATACTTGGACTGAGAGAGGGTAATGCCTTCCTTGGATTGCAAGACTTGAAGACCAAGGAAATAATCCAAGTGTCCTAAGTCTGTCATTTCAAACTTCTTTTTGAGGCTAGAATTCACATGGTTTATATGGTTTGGATCACTACCAGTAAGGATAATATCATCAACATAAATAACAAGGTTGGTGAAGGAATTACCCACTTTCTTGGTGTAGACAGTGTTGTCAGAATGACACCTAGAAAAGACATTATCTAAGAGAAATCTATCTTATTTTTGGTACACTGCTCAGGAGCTTGTTTGAGACCATAGAGAGACTTCCTAAGGAGACAAATAAGGCCGGAGTCTTTTTAGATAAACTAGTAAGGGTTGTTCCATGTAGATTTCTTCATGCAAATCTCCATGTAAGAAGGCAAATTTAACATCCATCTGATGGACTTCCCATTTAAAGGAGGCAACAAGGGAAAGAACAAGGCAGATAGAATTCATTTTGGCAACAGGGGAGAAGGTTTCAAGATAGTCAATGCCTTCAACTTGTGAAAAACCTTTAGCGACAAGACGAGCTTTATGTCTATCCACTTTTCCATCTGGTCCAAACTTTGTTTTGTAAACCCATCTGCATCTGACAAGTTTTCTTCCTTTTGGAAGAGGAACAAGATCCCAAGTATTGTTTTCCAATAAGGAACGATACTCTTCATTCATAGCTTCATCCCAATCTGGATGACCGGAGGCTTCTTCAAAGGTTTCTGGATCAAGTTTTTCTGGAACTTGAGCCAATAAGGAAGAAGCTCTTTCGAACTGAGAACGTGTACGTCGTCGATCGGCAGGGTCACCTGCAAGAGAACCTGCTGCATCCCGAGTAGAGCGGACCCATCTTGGAAGCGGTGGAGTATAAGGAACAATTTCACGAGCTAGAGGAGGATTGTCATCCTCGCTGTCATCATCTGAACTAGAAGGAATGCTATTAAAAATAGAAGAGAGAGAGAGAGGTGGCACATATGCCGAATCAGGCTCGCAGGCCAAAGGTGGCACACTTGCCGAACTAGGCTCACAGGCCAATATATTTTCATCAAATTTTACATCTCTTCTAATGATAATATTTTTGGATTTTGGTTGAAGAAGTCTATATCCTTTGACATCTTCAGAATATCCAACAAAAATGCATTTTTCACTCTTAGGTTCTAAGGCTTTATGTTTCACATCTGGAATATGGGCCCAAGCATCACTTCCAAAAACATGAAAGTGACTTACATCCGGTTTGATTGAGCTCCAAGCTTCTTCTGGAGTTATATTCTTTAAAACCTTAGTAGGAGTGCGATTTACTATGTAATTTGCACAGTTAATGGCTTCTTCCCAAAAATTGAGACCAAGTCCTTTAGATTGAAGCATACAATTAGCCATTTCTTTTAAGGTGTGATTCTTCCTTTCAACTACACCATTTTGTTGAGGAGTATATGGAATAGTATGTTGCAATTGAATGCCATGCTCAGTGCAGAAGTTGATAAATTTGTTGTTAACATATTCTCCGCCATTTTCTGATCTTAACTTAAGAATTTGATGTCCAGATTGTTTCTCAACAAAGGCCTTAAAGGCCAAGAACATGTTAAAAACTTCACTCTTGAGTTTTAAGAAATATACCCAAGTGCATCTGGAAAAATCATCAATGAAAGTTAAGAAGTACTTGCAACCAGAGAAAGAAACAACAGGAAGTGGGCCACATAAATCACTGTGCACAAGTTGCAAAGGGGTTGAAGCGTGCCAAGAGGCACGTTTTTCAAAACTATCTTGATGATGTTTTCCGAGTACACATCCGGAGCAAACACCATCCCGGCAAGATACCATAGGAAGGCCCGCCACCATATTTTCCTTACATAGAGTTTGAAGAGAGCAATAGTTTAAGTGACCAAATCGCTCATGCCAAAGTTTTCTCACATCATCATTATGAGCAACAAAAACAGAGGGAAGAGATGATGACCCAAAGTTGTCAAACTTGTACAACCTTGTGGAATCATCAGCAATGCCAGTAGCTAAAATATGTTTAGGATCTTTGAGGTCCTTGATTACAACATCATGAGGTGAGAATTCTACTATTTTCCCTTCACCTAAATGAGTTATCTGATAAACAGATAGAAGGTTACATGACAAGGTAGGAACACATAGTACATCATTAAACTGACCATTATCTAGATGAATGGTTCTAGATCCTACAACACTAAGAGATCTATCATCACCAACACAAATATGTTTGGTGTTACAATAATTTAAAGAAGAAAACATGGATTTATTTTTGGCCATGTGGTAAGAAGCTCCAGAATCAATGAGCCACTCATGAGAAGGAGAAGAAGAAGATACATTTAATGCATAACCAGATCTTGATGCTTGACAACCACAAGCAGAAAGTGCCATGCCTGAAGATGAAGGTGAAGAATGCTCCAAATTGATGTTGTGCTTCTTCATTGCAGCTTCTAAGGCTTCCATCTTCTTAAAACATTTGGACTCTATATGGCCATCCCGATTGCAAAATTTGCAATGTCTATCTGTCTTCTTCCCTTTGTTTTGATTTTCCTTATTATTTTGGTGATTTGATTTTTCAATTTGCGGCTGAAATTGCTTAGGGCCCTTGTTTGGTTTAGGACCATATTTTTTAGGATACTGCTTCTTGGGATTCTTTTGATATGGTTGTTGTTGGGCTGCTAAGGCTTTCTTAGAAGAGTTTCTAGTAGTGATAAGACCAAGGTGTAAAAATTTTTCTTGTTCTCTTATCAAATAATCACAAAAGGCATCAAAAGAGGGATTCTTGTAGGTGGTTTCTGAAGAAATTATGGCTTCTCTGGTGGAATGGAAGGCGGAAACAAATACAGAGTATGCAGGGCCAAGCTTAGCAAGAATACAATAGATGAGGCTACCATCTTTCTTTTTGACCTTACACCCTTCTAAAAGAAGTCTAAGAGTCTTGAATTTGGACAAAAAGTCTTCAATAGAGGAGAAATTATTAGGGTCCAAAGTAAGCAACTCAGTTTCAATCTGGTGGGCCCCGATTTGATTTTGAATGCCAAAAACATTATTTAACTTTTCTAGGGCTCTATCAAGGGTGTCAATGTCAAGGATGTGAAATCGAATATCTTGAGCAATGGAAATTCCTATCAACCCTCATGCTTGATCTTGTCTATTTTCCCATTTAGGAACTTTATCATCATCAGAAGGTTTAGTTTCTTGTCCTGTGGCTATTCGATAAAGCCCTTTACTTCAAAGTATATCTACCATGTGAGGTAGCCATTAAAAATAATTGGTGCTATTAAGAATAACCGAGCATGCACTTTTCATTTTTTTTTAAACTGAAGTCGGTAAAAGTTGGAAACTAACCCGCTCCAATGGAAAGATCCTGAAAATTAGGTCATATTTAAAAAATCTAAAAAAACGACTTAGATTAAGGTAGTTGGTGCCTTTTGAAAATCTCGAGTTGTAGATGTCGCATAGTTATGGGAAAAGATGAAGTGCATCTTTCTTTCTTCGGTAAAAAATCCGCCTTTAACAACGTATTCAGTTATGGAAGCTTGAGAAGGAGACTTGAAACTCCAAGACCTCTATTCTCATAAACTAACCCCTCACCAAGTGAGATAGTAAAAGGATCACGTTATTGTATGAAAGGAGGAAGGGGTTTTTATTTTTATTTTTATTTTTTTTATTTACTCTTCGGTGTGCGTGCCTTTTCCTGCACAAAAATCACAAAAACCGAGCAAAAAAAAACAAAATGCAAAGCCTTGCGGCAAAATTTTTAGATTTTTGGTTAGCCTTACCGGCGACTATTACTTTTTTCACTATTTCTGATTTCCCAAGATCGCACAAAGACGCGGGGAAAGAGCATACGTAGCAAAAAAAATCCATTTTTCTTGTTTCTGATTTGCCGAGATCGCACGGAGCACACATCAAAGAGAATACATAGAGAAGAGGGTATAGATATTGCAAATAAATAAAACCTTAATACCGAAAATAAATAGAAAAAAAAAAATTGAATTAAGCTGAATTATTAACAAATATAGCTGTAAAATAGATGCTTTATACCTCCAGATATAAACTGACATAACTTGGGCAACCGGAAACCTTTTCGCATGAAATGAAAGGTGTTCCTCACCATAAATGATGCTCTAGACACAACCGAGTAGTTCTCCAAGCCCAAAAATTTTCAGAAATAGTAGATCTACAAAAAGGCATTCGCATGCAGTCAAACCGGCTTTGGATTTTGATCAACAATGATATGGCCTAACAAAATAGCCTCGCGTACTGAAGGAATTTAACAGTGGAAAGTTCCAGAGATCAAGAACCAAAAGGTCACCTTCTGAACATATAACACAAATCGGGATAATCTCTAAGATAATCATGTGTTAAACCCCCTCAAAGAGAAATGCCCAAGCCCCCAGCCAACGCGTCACTGTGGAATTTTATTAATATAAAAGAAAAGTTACGTATGTTTCTCTCATAAACGGTTACTGGACAAATGACCCTCCATGCTCTTTAAATAGAGATCATGGACCAATCGGGTGTTAAGCCACGGATCAAGTGCCGTTAATACCAAGGTGAGAGATAACCATCAGATAACTACAAATCGTGACCGTCGGATTATAAGTTACAAATGTACATGGTAAAGAAACACATTTTACCTAACTCTACATTAGACTAAGTTATTCTTAATTATTTCCTATGTGTCGGAATATCTTAACACTACATATCCAAATTGTCAAAATGAAGAAGAGACGATCCCCCATCTCTTTCTCTGGTGCCCTTTCGCTTCTACTTGCTGGACTGAGCTCACCTCCTTTACTCAACCCTGCTGAACACAATATCACTCGGTTACTGAAGTTCTAAAAGCCTGGAAAAACAACTTTCCATGGGGGAGAAAGAAAAATAAAATTTCGCAACGGGTATGGGATACCCTTCCTTATGTAGTGCTGTGGAATATTTGGCTATCTAGAAATAATAAAATCTTCAGGGACAAAGAACCATCAGCTAGGAAAGTGTGCAGAAAGTCTTGGAGCCTCACCATTGAAGCAATCTACGCCAAAGGCAACTACCGGATTAATCATAGTGATCTTTGTGTGGAGGAAAAGATATTACTTGGAGACTTACTGAGCAAAAGCAACAACAACAATCACTTTATAAACCAACCTCACAGAACTGAAGCACGCTGGAAAATCAGATTAAAAGAGAATGACCTTGCTGATTGGATAAAGAGCAGTCACATACCCTCTCTATTCTTTGACGGGGCGTCAAAGTCTAACCCAGGCATAGCAGGAGCGGGTGGTATCATAAGAAGTGAAAATGGAAGCATCCTTACCACATTTGAATGGGGTCTTGGCACCCTATCAAACAAAATTATAGAGAGGCACAGGCGCTTTTTTTACATCAAGGTTTACAAAAATTAAAAAATCTAAAAATAAAAAACGCAATGGTCTTTGGAGACTCAACCATTGTCATAAGTCTAATGATACGTGATAGCACTGTTGCAAACATAGATCTTCAACAAATAATTAACAGGTGCCGTAATCTTTTACAAGATTTACCAGAGGTAAATTTCTTCCATGTTCTCTGAATTCACAATAAAGAGGCAGACCTCTATGCAAATAATGTCTGCGCTCGTATCCCTGGACAGCTGATGTGCAATGATTCCTTAGATTTCTATCCCCTTTCGTAATCATGAATATCAAACCTCGCAGATTTGATTTGATTCTCCTCTCTCTACTCTCTGAACTCCGATGTGCCCTTGGTACTTTTTCCCTCTCCTTACTCATGATCTTTCCACCTTGGGTTCCCCCTATGTTGCTTCCCGATCTCAAGATAAGTCTATATATTCCATTGCTCTTCCTACAGCGAATCACTTCCCTCTTTTCTCCCTGTACTCTGCCTTCTTAATCCCTCTACTGCATTCTCTGCTTACGGTATATCTTCCCTTCTTATTCAATCAAAGGCTTCTTCACTTCACGGTTCTGCTGCCTCAGTCTTCTACTGCATTCGTTGGCTGTGTCTTTGTCGGGCTCTTTGTGCAGCTCAGAGTAAGTCTTAGATCTTGCTGTGGTTTTTTTTCTAATCTTTCCATCATGTCTCGCAATGAAAATTGTATTCATTGTGCGGATCTTCAGTCAGAGCTGGAGAAAATCAGGGCCCATCAAAAGATCCTCGAAACAAAGCTAAAAAATGAGGTTAAAATCTTGGATGACAAGCATGAGGCAGATGTAAAGGTCTTCCTTGCAAGAATCTCCTCTCTTCAAACTTAGTTCGACAATCTCTCAAATCAATGTGCACATGTTGAAGAATCAGTGCAAATACTGAAATACATGCTAGAGAAACTCTCAGCCTCTGGTTCTGGTCCAACAACTCAAGGAATGCAGGAAATAATGAAAACCCTGAGGCACCACATCAGCCACATCAATATCGATTAAACTGTCTCTATTTCAGCATGGCTTGCAAATATGTTTTGCTTCTTTTTCAATTTGTTAGGATATATTTATCTACAGTATTTCAGTTCTATTCGAAAACTAGAATCAAAAGGAATGTAATTTTCAGTTGTAGTCATCTCCTCAATTGCTCTTTCAGCAATCTAGCATGTAATCATGGAGTTTTAGCTCCTCTTGCTTTTTGGAATATAATATAGCAACCGATTGTGTTATATTATATATATATATATATAAAATCAATTTTAAAATAAATAAATAAAACATATAAGTATGTATTTTTTTTTAAATTTTTTTTGTAAGTCAGTTGAATTATATTAAGTAGAAGTAAAACTGATAGTACATATGATTACAAAATGACCTGTCTGATCCAGATGGACATGAGGAGGCCCAGGCCAACCGCAAAAAATATCATACACAAGCCACCAGAGGCTAACAGAGTTCCTAACAGCAGTAGCAGAACGACTGACCAACATAAACATAAAACCGGCCAACCACGCAGGGTTGCCATAACAAGGATTACAATTCTAAAAGGCAAAACTGTCTGCAAAAATACTTAAACTACCGACAGACTTACAAGACCAGAAGGACAGAGAGAACATAACAGCCAGATTGACTGAGATGCAAACAACCAAAGTCCAGTTACACGACCGGGTTGGAAGCACCCGATTGACCAGCCACACTTGGACTGGCATCCTCAGCACCTTTGGGGATGAAGCGCGGCTTGTGACAGTGAATGATCATTGTATGGGAGTCATCCTTTGGCACCTCAATCGAAACGTTCAGAACGTGCCTCAGGTACAACTCGAACATCCGAGTAAAACCGTCCAGCTTCTTAGAAAGCATTTTTAGCTCTTCAGTGAGTGAGTTCATGGAGACCTCCAGCTTGTCCAAACGCGTCGAGTTCTTAGCAAAAGCAAGGGAAGTGGCCGCGTAAGCATCTTTGATAGTAGCTCCTTGCCTGCTGATGGCTTTGGCCAACAAGGTTTTCATTTGCTAAACCATAGTTTGAGTCTACAAAAACTGCATAGCTCTGGTGGAAGGGGTTCCAAGGTCGAAAATCCAATCTGTTTCCTCACTGATGGCTCGACTGTCCATGGTAGTTTGTGCTTGTTGAACCTCCTCCTCCAATTGCTCAATTGTTTGCTAGTCCTTTTTTGAGACAGTCACTTCATATCCTTCTTGAGCATGCTTGAGCGCTCTTTCTGCCTTAGCACTTCGAAGATTACGGTCCGCCATAGTTGGGAAGCAGCCACCCGGGAAAGGAGACCAAAAGACAGGATTGACAGACCGATAAACAACATAGAACACAACAGAGGGATTGAACGCAATGAAAAAGGTCCAGATCGTGAGAATATAAGTGATAATCGGGGCCAGGAAGGGGTGCATAAATACTCCATTAATCCGCTTGCTACCATCATTGCTAGTGGCCTGAGGTCCAATCAGGGTGTTGTTTCCATTACCCTGAAAATGAATTCGCTTCTTAGTGTTGGTTATGTCGCGTGTAGGATTCTGCCACACATAACGCCAATTGTGACGCTGGATCCTGCCATCGTCCTTTTCGAAAATCCTCCATATTTTCCACGGCATCTCATAGGACCCTTCCCAACGGTGCCAGATCTTGTGATCAAGAAAATAGTTGAACCTCATCAATTATTGACTATCTGTAGACTGCAGGCCACCCTCCTCACTTGATCTTTCGGTGAGGTCATTTCTTGAAATTTGAGTGCATTGATCCCGAAGACTGAAGTTCATTATTCATGACGTCTTGCCAACAAGTGTCAATGAGTTCCCTTGGGTGATCCACGGTGTAGTTGGAAAGACAATCAATGAGAGCATTTTCTTTCCTCCTAACTGCCTGAAGAATTATACCTGTTGAGGGAGCTTAGATGGTTTGCAATAATCTCCGTAACCATGGCCAGACGCCAATGCGTGATAAAATTCCCAGGCTTCGTGCCATTCTGAATATGTTTGATAGCCATGATGGCCAGGAGGGAATCCCCTTCCACCACAACCAAGCTTATGCCCAGACGGATGAGGATCCGCAAACCCTGTTCCAGGGCAGCGAACTCGGCCTCATTGTTGGTAGCCTCCCCCAGAGTTCTGCAGAAGATGTGAAGGATTTCCCCTTTTTCATTCCTTATAACCCCTCCAAGCCCAGCCAAACCAGGGTTTCCCCGGGACGCCCCATCAAAGTTTAATTTGCAGTAACCTGGGATAGGGAATTGCCAGAAAATGGAAGGAGGAGTTGGCTTCGGCTGGTTTGAGGGGACATGAGGACTCAAAATTCCATTTAAGCTGAACATCAACAAAATTTTAGAGTCGTTTCGGGAAAGTGAGGCTGCCTACTCATCTTTGCAACTGGTAGGGACCGTTTCTCTTTAATTATGCATGATGGAGGTTTTGATAAGGTCGATCTACCTGGTTTCCTTTTGAAAAATGTGTCTATTCCTTTCCTTCCAAGTTGACCATATAATGAAACCAGGGCTTAGCCGCCACAGGGTGTTAACCATGTCACACCTGGAGTAATTTGTGCGCTAGTTGGCTATACAGTCCTAAATGGAATCCTTATTTCTGTCAGATTGATTGAAAATATCCTTCAGCCATTCCCACAGATTGTTAGTCCATTCACAGACATTAAGTAAATGGTTCATTGTTTCCTCATCCTTCTCACATAGGGGGCACCGTGAGGGGCCAACAAAACCACGCTTTAATAAATTCTCCTAGGTAAGAATTTTGCAATTCATGAGCATCCAAAGAAAGGTTCTAACTTTTGGCCACATAGTTTTGTCCCAAACATTGGGGTACCAAGCAACTTTATCTTCAAGGACCCTGTGCTCGATGTGCATTCTAGCTTCCCTGAGATTGAAAGTGCCCCCCTCAAGCTTACCCCATCTGAGTTGGTCCTTATCTTGAGTGAATCAGATTAACCTCTGATCAAGAACCAAATTTAGGGTTTGGAGGAGCTCAGTTAAGTTACCCTCTAAGGGAGGGGGAGCAAGACTCCAATTCCTCAATTGCTGGTCTCCATTGTGGGCCGACCAATAGTGATGGACAAGTACCTTTCCAGCATTCTGAAACCATCTTTGTAGAGGGAGAAAACTAGGGCTTTCCAATTTTGGCATCTGTTGCCAAGCGTCCTCCCAGAAAAGCACATTTGTTCCATCCTGAAGCTCCCAGAAACAGGAATCATGAATGATATTTCTGTTGTCTTTAGCCAAATTCCAGATTGGGGATCCTGCAGGGGGATTTTTCATTCTTATCAGTTCCTCCGGTTGCCATTCCTTAGCATATTTAGCCTTCCATAATTTATCCCATGGCGTTTGAGGTTCTTTGAGCCAGCGCCACCAAATTTTCGCCCCACAGGCTTTATTGACTGTGTCTGGGTCTTGTAGCCCTAGACCCCCCAGGTTTTTTGGTCCACATAACTTATCCCAGGCAACAAGAGCCCATTTGGGTTTATGCGCTTTTCCCGACCAGAGGAAGGTCCTTTGAATGTTCCTGATCCTCTGGATGACTCCTTTAGGAGCAGGGAGGATAGACAGCATGTACTGAGGTATGGTCTGAAGCACGGCTTTAGTTAAAACCAATCTACCAACAAAGTTCAAGACCCTGTTGTTCCAATAGTTTCCCTTTTCCTCAAATTTGGATAGCATGCGTTCCCAGTGGATCTTTTGCCAAGGCTTGTCGGTAAGAGGAACGCCTAGATATTTGGAGGGAAGGTTGCGCCTCTTAAAGCCAAGAATTTCCGTGATGGGTATTGAAAAAGAAAACAGAAGATTTTTCCAAGTTTAGATCCATACCAGAAGCAATGCTGAATAAGTTCAGAATAGCTTTGAAACCCTTGGCTTCTTTAACAGAGGGGGTGTCGTGCAACATGGTGTCGTCAACGAATTGTTGATGAGTAGTGGCAGGAAAATGATTTAGGGGCTGGAGACCCTTGATGATATTCCTTTCCTTGGCTGATTTTATGATGCGACTCAGACCTTCCATTATGATGACAAACAGAAAAGGTGATATGGGGTCACCTTGCCTAATGCCCCTTGAGGGATAGAAGGGGGAGGAATGAGCTCCATTAACCAAAATAGAGAAGCTAGGAGATTTAACCATGGCTAAGATCCAATTTATCCAACATTGACCAAAACCAAAAGCAAGCAGCATAACTTCCAAGTATCTCCAACTGACCTTATCATATGCTTTGGAGAGGTCCAGCTGTATGATCATGCCCGCCTTCTTATTAGACTACAGAGAGTGGATCATTTCCTGAGCTAGAAGGATGTTGTCCATGATCTGCTGTCCTTCCACATAACTCAATTGCTCTTCAGATATAATCAAGGGCAGAACAGGCTTCAATTTGTTGGCCATTACTTTGGAGATGATATTGTACAGCACACTGCAAAGAGTGATAGGTTTGAACTTATCCGGAGTGCAAGCGTGCTCTTCCTTAGGAATGAGTGCAATGAAAGTAGAGTTAAGGGATTTGAGAATAGAGGAGGACTTCCTCGAGTCTTCAACCACCTCCCACACATCAATCTTCACTAGATCCCAGCAAGCCTTAAAGAAGTCAATGGTGAAGCCATCAGGTTCTGGAGCCTTGCCATTGGCCATATCCTTGACAGCCTCTTCCACTTCCTAAAGGGTGACCGGGTAGTACAAGGTTTTATTCTGCTCTTCAGTGATCAGCTTTGGAATGGAAGTGATGACCTCATTGATGGCCTCCCTTCTGTCAATGTTTGGCTCAGTTGCAATCACAGAGAAGTGGTTTCTTAGGATGTTAGAAATCTCTTGATGGGATTGGAAAAACATACTGTTCTCCTCCTTGATTTGGGTGATTTTGTTGTTGCATCTGTAATCCATGGCCGATCGATGGAAAAATTTTGTGTTCTTCTCTCCTTCCTTCAACCATTGAATGCAGGATTTTTGTCTCCATATATTTTCTTCCTGATGACATCGATCATCCCACTTTTTCCTGAGCTGATGCTCTGTAATAATGGATTCCTGGAAAATATCCCCTTTAATACAGTTTTTGTGTATCAGTGCCATCTGCTCCTCCAGGGCTTGCTTTTCCTCAAAAATATTGCCAAAGACCTCTTGGTTCCAGGTGCGGAGCTTAGCCTTGATGTGTTTCAATCTAGCCTAGAGCCGAAACATTTTGGTTCCTCTGGTGCCTAAGTGCTCATTCCACTAGAGTTTGATGTTGGAGATGAAATTCGGGTGACTGAGCCAGAATCTCTCAAAGCGAAACGACCTATTTTTTGGAGTGCTGAGGATAGAGGCATCCAGAGATATAGGCCAGTGATCTGATCCCCCAGAAGGAATGATGTTCAATTCCACCATGACTCCTTCCAAGAGAATGGAGTCAGAAATCAGAAACCTATCCAGTCTGGAAGAGATGTGTCTATCGCCTCCTCTTTTATTAGACCAAGTGAAAGAGCCATTTCTGGGCATAATATCCACCAAATTTACTGCCCTGATAAAAGACGAAAATTCCTTAGAATATTTGTTCAGGGTTCTTACTCCTTTTTTCTCCCCTAAAGAAGTGATCATATTGAAGTCACCTCCAAAGATGGCCTTTTCATTGGGGTATCTGTTCTGCAGATTTGAAAGATTGTTCAGCAGCTGTAACTTCTCTTCCATCCGTTGAGGACCATAAACATTTCTGAATAGATATGTGCCATTCTCCCCCAAGATTTTCATTTCAAGGGAGATGAAAGATCGAGAGGCTTATGCATTCAGAAGGTGAAGGGAAAGGGGGTTCCAGAAGATGGCTAAACCTCCTTCCAAACTGTTGTCCTCAACCTCCAAGCATTCCATCCTCTTTCCTATGTGTTTGCCTACTGTTTCCAACTTCTACCTGGTACACTTAGTTTCCTGTAGGAAAATAATGTCCGGTTTTTCCATCGTAACTTTTTTCTTTAACAGTCTATGTTTATTTTGGCTGTTAAGCCCTCTTATATTCCATGAGAGTAATTTCATGATTAAACAAGATTAGGAGGAGAACGAAAAAGCCTCAAGGGATTTCATTTTACCTAAGTTGATGAGCAGTTGGCCAAGCTCGTAGAGTGCTTCCTTATTGGTTCTTCTTCCTCTTTTTTTCTTGTGTTTGGTGCTGGAGAGCGAACTTTGGAAGGTTTTCATCCTTATGCCCAGCCCTGTAGTCGTGCCCAGACTATTTTTCTGCCCTCTAAGGGTAGCATCCTGCCTGGAAAGGAAAACGTAGTTGACTCTATCTATCTCTTCCTCTGTGATGTGGTCAACTCCCTTTTTTTTCCATTGCTTGACCATGGTGTTAAGATCCAGTCCTTCTTTATCTAGTATGTCACTTAAGTCCTGATATTCCATGCCTACTTCACTCATAACCATTTCCTCATCTCCTTCAGCATCTTTCTTGAGGCCAGGATCTAGGAGGAAATCATCAATCGAGTCAGGAATCCGAGGCTGGGTATTCTGAGCATCTTCCTACTGGTTATTCTGCTTCTCTTCTGAAGTTTGGGTGTTCTCCTCTACAGCGATATCCTCTCCAAGCACTTCAAATGCATTCATGGAACCTTTAGTTGGGATTCCTGTCTTCGGTGGGTTTATTTTGTTGGTTCTGTGTTTTCCTGAAGGTTGAACAAAGCCATCCTTATTATTTTCTGAGTTGTCCTTGGATTTCTTTGCAGGTTTTTTTAGAGGGAATTCCCTGATTAAATGGCCATGCTCATGGCATTTCCTACACCTAAAGGGTATCTGTTCATAATCTATGGCTTGGAAGAAAACTTCCTCTCTGTATTCTAACCACAGACCATCATGAAGGGCGCCTGAAACGTCCATTTCAACACAGATTCGAGCATAGGAAGTGTACCTTTTTTGGACTGTTGCTTCAGAGGCTTGGATAAAGGTTCCCAGTCTATTGCCGATTTGTTCCAGGGTTTTCGGTCTCCAATAGTCGATTGGTAGAGAAAAACAGCGAATCCAAACTGGAACATGCGTGAAGGTTTCCTATTCAGGAGAAAAGTTTGGCTTCCAAGGCCTCATGTAGAGACCCGTCGAACCATAGAAGTAAGGTCCTCCATCAAAGATACAATCCCTATCTTCCAGGTTAGCAAAAACAGCTGTGAAGAAACCTTTGGCCCCCAGGTGAATTTTTACGTCTCCTTTCGACTTCCAAGTCAGTTTTATCCATTGGCATAAGGCCTTTTCTATGGGCCAAAAACCCATAAACTTGCAGATTACAGTGTGAATGGCCATGTGATCTCGGTAAGCTTGAAGTTCTGGGTCTGTAATGACTACCCTTAAGCTTTCAGTAGTTTTCGGTTTACATCTACCCGTGGCTGTGGGCTGCCTATTTTCCGTTGCTGAGCTAACTAGAGTGGTTCCATTCAGGGTAGAGGTTTCATTAGCCTCAACTCCTTTGGATTTCGTTCCTCCATCCTGAGGGTTCTTCCCTAGAGCGGAATCCGTTGTGCCTTTATCCTCCGATTTTTTGATGCCTTGAGATTGGTTATGAGCCTGGTTAACTGTGGCAACGTTGTCCCTCTTTATCTTTTTGCTGAAGTCGTTTTTTCCCGTTGTTTCAGAACTTGTGATATGCACTCCTTCCAAAGGCCCTTTTCCTTTGTCCGTCATTATTTTCTTGAAATAAGAAGCCCCAGAGGCCCCTGGTTTGCCCATCAGCTGGGCCAGGGCAAGCCCCCTCTATCGCAGGTCAGTGAACAGGGCACTGCCCCCTGCCAGAGTTGGCAGCAATGTGCAGACAGAGAACCAAACCCTAGGTCAGAGAGTTGTTTCCCGCTGCAGTTGAAGGTTTTCTTACTAAGGTATCTTTGAAGGTTTTTTTCAACATATAATTATGTATTATTTGTTTTATATAATAATAATATAAAAAATTATAATATTTTATATTTTTTTAAATTATAATTATTAATTTAATTTAATATCATTTTATTTAAATGGTGTATTTAAAATAATTAATACCAAATAAAAATTTATAATTCATCAATATTTCATAATTTATTTTTTATTATTATGAATCACAATTAAATTATAATAAGTTTTGTTACTTTTTTAAAAACTAAAAAACATATTTGTTAAAATTTAATTATTATTAAAATATTTTATGTAGATTTTTTTAAAGTTATTTTAATAAAAATATGATTTGTTATTAGTTCACTAGTGTAGAATAGAGTGTGATGAGGTGTATTGTTAAGTCACTCCATGATGTGAAGGTCATTGGTTGGAAATTTTATGGGCAAAAATTCAATTATATTTGGGACCAATTGTGTCACGTTAGGTGTGATCCGAGTAATTTTGATGCCTTTAGATGATGGTGGATCGTGGTTTCTCAAGCCAAATGTTAAGCTTGTAGTCATCTACCGAGGACAAAAAAAATATGGTTCATCGTCATAGTCATTATTATTAGTAAAAAACTAAGCTAAGGCTAAGGTTAGTCCCAATATTGGATGGAAACCTACCAATGGAATGTTATCATGAGAATTGTGCTAAGCCATTGAGCTTGGACGCCCCTTGAGATAGTTTAATTCCTTCAAGGGTGGTTTCCATTCTCAATAATTTTCTATGTAGTTTGAACATAAGAATTGATGAGAACTAAACCCCACACAAACCAAATAATTAATATTCTAGAATTGATATTTATTTTTTAAATTTTTTATTTATATGAAATTTTTTTATTAGCTAGAGTTTTTGAAAGAAATATTCAATTTCCACATATAACATATTGAATTTATAATAATATTTTTGGGATAATTTAGAAACTTGTTATCTAACAAATTCTTCAAAACTACAACATATATATATTTCTCATGTGAATATATCAACCTAGATCCATCTTAACTTGAGATTCAATTTCCAGATATCACATATTGAATTTATAATAAATATTTTTTTGGATAATTTAAAAACTTGTTATATAACAATTTCTTCAAAACTACAATATATATATATATTTCTCTGGGAGCTTGATAGGTCTGAAGTTAAGATAAATCTAGGTTGGTTTAATTTTATTTTATTTTGTAAGTCAGCACCCACAGGGGATTGGAACCAGTGACCTATGCATGGAGTGCCTTAACAGTGCACCCTTCACCATAGAACCAAAGCCCCATGGGCTAGGTTGGTTTAACTATTAATAATTAATAATTATTACTATTAATTTATTTTAATTTTTTAATTTAATTTTGTTTTTATATAATTTCAAGGAATCAAAATGTTTTATTTAATAATTATATTTTTTTAATTTTAGTTTTTAATTTTTATGTTATTAACCAAGTAAAAATGTTTAGATAACATAAAATAATGGGGCATTATAACATCTCTTCCATATTAGTGGAAGTGTCTCTTGATGCAAAATGTAATTAAATTAAATTATAAAAAAATATGTTTAGAAAATATTTTGTTTGTGAAATGGGAGATGGTTTTTGAGAATGTGGTATTGATGAGCCATGGTATTGGCCCATAGTATTGTAACAAAGCCTATTTACAAGTTAATAGTATCCATGGTAAAGTGGAGGTGAATATCCATGGTTAAAAAGATATTTATAAAATATTTTGTTTGTGAAATGAGAGATAGTTTTTTGGGTATGTGGTATTGATGAGCCATAGTATTAGTCCATGGTATTATAACAAAGCCTATTCACAATTTAGTAATATTTATAGTAGTAAAGTTCGCGTGGATATTCATGATTGAAAATATTGTTATATTGTAAGTTTATTGTAAGTATTAAAGTTTTTATGTGCTTATTAATTAAATTTAAATATGGTTACAAAAACATTATTTAAATTTATAAGGTAAAATAGATCTTAACTTATAGCTATGTTATATATTTTAATATGATATATATATTATGATTTTCTTTTATTTATAAAATTATTCCTAATTTTTTTTAATAAAAACAAAATTACAATATAACAAATTGAATTTTATTATTTTTCATCTTTTATTATTATTTAATTGAATCTACACATAAATAATAATAGAAATAAAAAATATTAATATAAATTCAACAACTTAAAACAACTTTTAAATATATGTACATGTTTTCCTACTAAAATGTAAAAGGCTCTCTTCACCATCACTTATATATATATATATAAACACTTTCGTTTTCACATTAATTCAGCAGTGTTTAAATGATTGCTTCCATTCAGTGGATTATAGTTGAAGGGATTGTGAAATAATGTTATTACCACTGCTATTGAAATCCCAGTCAATAGTTGTCAATGCCTATCTTGAAGTAGATAGAACATGAAACTGTCATTATCAAGTAGAAGCATATTGGGGGAACAAGCCTTGGCCCCCTGGCGAATAATCATTATATTGCCATTATAATGATTAATCCTAAAAACAATTGTAAGACTCATATTTTGAGAATTGTTTAGAAAATAGTGTAAAAAGATTAAAAACAAAGCGTTAATAATGTGTCGATGGATTTAATAATGATTATTCTTTTCCTATCATAGTTTTTAATTGAGTATGTTCTAGACATAGAGTGATATGATGACTCATACTCTTCTTGATACTTGAGAATATTGATTCATGACTATGAAATTTATCTAAAGAGCGCGGAGGATCATTTTTATAATGATCAATTGTGAAAAAATATTTTATGTGAAATTTTTCTTTTTCATTAATAAATTACACCAAATGGTCATGTTGATTGGGGTTATGGACTTTTCCCTCGTAAAAATTTTTAACAATGTAAAAAAGCCAACTCTATTATTTTTTATTTAGTTATGCGAGTGGTTAATTAAGGTTTTCATTCAATATGGAAAACCTTATCTATCAAATCTCATTTGAAGAGTTTCACTTGTTGTTGGTTAATATATTGAACCTTTATTACCGCAATTAGCAAAAGATGTAAAAGTTGTGAATTATGTGCATTTATTAGATGAATGGATGTAAATATTGCTTTTAGTTCCAAATGTTTTTTACTTGACTTGAAAAGGATTTAATTCGCCCAAGATACAACATTTTGCTGTGAAATCTCGAGGTATAAACTATGAATGCACCCTTCTAATTTATTTTCATTTTTTTATGAGTTAGCATTTCTATTTTACCATTTTAATTCTTGGTTTGCTACTCTTTTTGGTCTATGTATGTTCTTTACCGCGTATTTTATGCAATCTCAACAAATCCGAAATAGAGCATAAAATGTTCCCTTTTCGAAAAATGTTCCCTTCTCGACATATGCTCTTTGCATTGTGATTTGTGTGATATTGGTAAATTATAAATAGAGATAAAATTTATATTTTCCAAGTAAGATAGTTAATGTTGAATTCAGGAAATTTATTGTTCAAATTTCCTTTGATTTTGTATGTGGTTGCATTGAAGTTTTTTTTGCACGAAACAAAAAGGGTTTGAGGGTAAGTAAAGAAAATCTTTCTTTATTCATCAAACTTGTTATGTCAATAGCAATGTCTATTTCAAGATAATTCTTTCAAATTTAATTTAATTTTCAGTAATTATTAGGTGGATAGTAATATTCATTAATCAAGGGTTAAGATTTATCTCTAAGCTAGTTATTCTCTTTTAATTAATTTATTAAAGAAAATGTCATATCAAAATGTGTCATATTATGCATGTGGTATTGTAACACAAGCAATTTACAAGCTAAAATTTTCCATGGTAAAGTGGGCATGAATCTTACATGTTTTTTAAAATGTATATTTTTAACTCGTATATTAATTCTTATTATAATTAATAATAACACTTTAAAATTTCAAAGGACAATAACTCGATTGATAGCTAGCAAGTTTAATTCCCCTCCATTTGATTCTATTCTCTGAAGGCATGTTAACCTATATGGAAAAAAATTGAACATGTTGAAAAAATTGATGAGTAATTCGTATAACCATGAAGGGGCGGGAGACTTTGAATATATTGATATTAAGGTGAATAGTGGCAACCATTGTAATTCAATCGTGCATATTTCCTAGAACAATCATCCTAAGTAATCGATCCACTAGTTACCGTTAAAAAATAATAATAATTTATAATAAATTTATAATATAGTTAATTTTTATGATTTTTTTTACCTCGATAGGGATGTTGTAAATAACGCTCATGGAGGGGGAGAGGGGGAGAAGGACCTACACTCCACCTCCTTTCAAGGAATTAAATAAGGCAGTGGTGTGGCCAACTCCCCCCATGCATTCACACATGCTACAAGTAATGAGGATTCGGTAAATTAATATGGCAACCCTGTGACCTTCGCGTCTTCTTTCCCAGCTTGGAATAAATCCATTATTTTCTACTACCTTTGTGATATCGCTAGGCTATAGGTGGGATTCCCCCGCCTCATCATCTACTAATTCGGTGCTCAAGTGGAAGAAAGTCCAAGCCCTTTTTGCATATAATTCCATAGCCCTCATCCCATCGTCGGTTGGAAACTTTGTTATCTTCTTACGATAGTAGGGGTGCATGAAATGCATCTAAGCAACATCCAGCGAGGGGGTCAGCTCCAGGACTTAGAAAAAAATGTTTGTAATAAGCATGCCTTCAGTACGCTAGTAAATTGTTTTTTATTTACCACCTATAGCATGTTAGGTCCCTATAATACTAGTGTAGCCCCTTTATTGTTATTTTTCGTGCAACCCCATATTGTTATTGTTATGTCCATGTATCCCCCATATTTTTATTGCTATGCCCCATAGAATCCCACTATTTGTATTGTTGTGTCCTTACATTATTATTGTTATGTAGGCTTTGTGTATATTTTTACCCCTTATACTCCTATATAGAGTAAGGAGGTCTAGTCATTTATATCATTCAAGAATTGTTCATTTATGTGATTTAAAGGAGCTTTCCCCCTCGAAGAGGCTAATTTTGAAGTTGTTGATCTACATTCTTTGTGATTTGGTTACATAACATTTTCTATCAAATCTTTTGATTCTATTGTTTCGTTGCTTAAAATAGGTCATATTGGAATTTTCACAATAAATTTTGTTATATGAAGCTTCAGAAGTTGAAATTGCAACCAGGTGGAGAAGAAATCCTATTGAACTGCGTGTAGGAATTTCATATCTTAATACACTATATTTTCTAATATATGGCCCGAATAAGTTAGGGTTCCTGCATACTACAGAATTCATTCTTAAAAAAGTGACCGAGGTAAAATCGTCATAACTTTCTCTTCAGGCATAGTATTTGAAGTTCATAAAAAGTGAAAGAAAGTGCACACATTGTAGCTTCATGTGTATCAATTTCAGGGCTAAAATCTGAAACATTAACACGTGGCATTCCATACAAGTTGTCTCTACTGAACCAATCCATAATCAGGTCATCATGGGAGATTTGGTATAAATTTATCTTGAAGAATCCAATTTTGAGCTGACTTTTGGAATTGGAAAGAAGACTTATAGGATACCATAGGACAGAATTTCAGACCTTGAAGAGTTGAACTTACAATGGTACAATAGTTTCAATATTGATCTCCTAAAAAGTAAGAAAAAGGTGTGTATGTTTTTAAAATTTTGCATAAATTTTCTTTGAAAAAACAGTTTGAAGTGATTTAAAGGGAATACTGAAGCATTTATATTGTTTTCTAATTCCAAAATTCCTCGAAGCAAGAAAATGGACACACCTAGTAGCAACCAGAAATATCTACTATGACGCATGAGGAAGAGGAAGAAATGCAACATGATATATCAAAATTACGGGACCAAGTGCAATAATTTTTGCTCTCGCAAAGAGTAACCAAAAGTGAAATATAAGGTAAGATGGATGGATAGAATAATGGTTTAAAAGTAACCATGGAATATTTGAAAGATGACATAAATGTTAAGATGAAAGGTTTGAAGAATGGTTTAAAAATAGAAATTAAAATGGACCTTGAATATTTGAAGGAAGGTTTGACAAAGTTGCTACAAGAAATGCTTCCTAGTGGTGACAAGGTACTCCATGAAAATCATGATGAGGATGAAAGGAATACGAATTTTGATTTTAGAGATTCCATTAGTGGGTTGAATACTAGCCACATTGCAAAGATTGATATGAGGAAGTTTGATGGAAAGGATTTGGTAATATGGATACTACAGATGGAGAAATTATTAGATCTACATAATGTGTGGAACACACAAAAAGTATGCATTACATCTTTATGTTTAGAACAAAATAAATTTGTGTGGTATCGATGGTTTTGTTCTCATAAATCAATTGTCACTTTGACAATTTTTACGAAACAATTGGTAGCACATTATGAGGATACAAAAAGAAATACCTTCTTTATCCAATTGATAAATCTAAAACAAAAGGATTAAATGGAGGAGCAAATTGAGGAATTTCAAAGATTGTATATCAAGGTAATATTCAAGAGGGGCTTAAGATTGATGTCTTCATTGGCACTTTAAAGGATAGTATCCAACATGAGGTTCACCTTTGGGAACCTGATTCATTAGAGAATGCATTCAAGGTGGCAAGAAAAGTTGAAATAAAAATTATGGAAACAAGGAATTGTACCACTCACAACTATAAAGAGGGAAGTGTTGTTGCTTGTAGCCTTCCACAACCTACAAGGTTGACACCAAAAAAAATTGGAGGAAAAAAGAGAAAAACCACTTTGTTATAGTTATGATATAAAATACACTAAAGGTTATAAGTGTGCTAAGAAGAAATTATTTTACATAGATTGCGAAGAGGAGGAAGAAAAGGAACAAGAAACATCAAAAGAAGAGGATATACACCAAGAACCAACCCCAAATAAAGAAGAAATGAATCTGACCATATCTTTTAATGCATTGGTGGGAATCACCACTCCTTAAACTCTAAAGATAGAAGGATATGTCAAGAAGAAAAAGGCAATAGTGTTGATTGAATCGGGTAGTACCCATAATTTTAGTCATTGTAAGGTAGCCAATGAATTAAATTTATTTCTATATCCAACACCAGAGTGTCAAGTGATAGTTGCAAATGGAGGAGCTATAAATTTCTCTAGAAAGTGCCATAATATCAAGCTAACCATGGGGGAATATGTATTGAATAGTTCAATGTTTTCCATTCCAATGGGTGGTGTTGATGTTGTACTAGGAGTCCAATGGTTACAATCTTTTGGGACAATAACTTTTAATTTTCAAGAACTTTTCATGATTTTTTTTTGGGAAGGAAGGGAAATTTAATTAAGGGGTAACATGAGGTAACTGGGGAAGATAAATAGCTCTAATGGCATTACAACTATTTTGAATAAAGAGGAACGAGGCATAATTTCACAATTATTCTCACTAGAGGTTCAAACATCGAAATCACATATTTCTCCATATCTCAAAAATGTCTTAGACAATCATTCCAAGGTATTTGAGATTCCCAAAGGCCTCCCACCTATTCGTCATTATGATCATGCTATTCACTCGATTCTAGGAAGTGTTCCTCCAAACATCAGGCCTTACATATATCTCTATGCCCAAAAGAGTGAAATTGAACATATGGTTGCAGAAATGCTAGAGGTCAGTATGATTCAACCTAGTCAAATGTCTTTATCTACTCCAATAGTATTGGTGCACAAGAAGGATGGATCATGACATATATTTCTCTATTATAGGGACCTCAACAAGCTCACTATTAAGATAAATTTCCCATTCATGTCATTGATTGATTGTTGGATGAATTACATGGATAAGTTTACTTGGCGAAGTTGGATCATCGTTCAGGATATCATAAAATTAGAATAAAGATTGAATACATTTCAAAAAAAACATTTATAACTCATGAAGGTCATTATGAATTATTGGTCATGCCTTTTGGCGTTACTAATGTACCTTCCACATTTCAAGTTTTGATCATTTCCATTTTCAAATCATTTCTTAGAAAAATTTTGTTAGTATTTTTTGATGATATACTAATCTACAATAAGTCTTGGAAGGATCATGTTCAACATGTTGACATGGTATTCAAACTATTGGAGGAGAAACAATTATATGAAAAAACCTCCAAATGCTTCTTTGGAGTATAAGAGGTGGAATATTTGGGTCATATTGTATCTCATGAGGGTGTTAAGGTAGACCCTAAAAAAAATTAAATCCATTAAGGAATGGAAAATCCCCAAAACCTTAAAGCATATTTGAGGATTTCTCGGGTTAACAGGGTATTATCAGAAGTTTCTTAAGAGTTATGGAAGAATGACAACACCTCTAACAACATTACTAAATAAATATGTGTTTTCTAGGACTCCATTAGAAATTAAGGCCTCTGAACATCTTTAAGAGGAAATTTATCAAGCATCAGTCTTAACTACACCAGATTTCACAAAAACTTTTATTGTGGAATGTGATTCCTCAAGAAATGGAATTGAAGCTGTTTTAATGTAAGAAGGAAGACCCATTTCTTTTGAAATTCATCCAATCAAGGGAAAGTATTTACACAATCCTATTTATGAGACGGAAATGTTGGAAATACTACACGCACTAAAGAAATGGATTCCTTACCTAATGGGAAGACACTTCAAGGTAAAAACATATCACGATAGCCTTAAATAATTTATGGAACAAAGATTATCTTTAGAAGAATAGAAAAAATGGGTCACCAAGATGTTGGGTTATGACTTTGAAATCATCTATAAAAAAGGGAAGAAAATTTTTGTTGCAGATGCACTCTCAAGAAAGGATGAGGATGTGGAAGCATTTCTCTGTCATTTCTATTATCCAACTTTATTGGATAACTGAAGCAAGGAATGAATGGAATAATGATGAAGAGGTGTGGACACTCATTTAAAAGTTTCAATGAGATCCCAATATATCCGATACACTTATCTAGAAAAAATGATTCATTATGGTACAAAGATCGGTTATGTCTCTGTAATAATTCCCAACTCAAAAAAAAATATTCTTTTGGAATTCCACACCTTCCCCTCAGGAGGGCACTCAGGATTTTTAGAAAATTACCACGGGGTCAAGAAGTAATTTTTTTGGGATGGCATTAAATCTGAAATTCAAAAGTTTTTGGAGGAATGTTTGGTTTACCAATAAAATAAACTTGAGACAATTAAGACCTCGGGTCCGTTACAATCTTTTCGTTCCAATTCAATGTTGGGAGTAGGTCTCAATGGATTTTATCACAAGTTTACCCAATTCTGAAGGAAAGAGTGTCATCATGGTGGTAGTTGATAGACTTACCAAATATGCAGACTTTTATGCATTATCTCATCCATTTAAATCCAGTACAATTGCTACTGAATTTATGAAAACAATTCAAAAGCTACATGGAAACCCAAATATTATTATAATCGACAAAGATCCCATTTTCACTAGAAATTTTTGGACGGAATTATTTTATTGTCTAGGTACTCAATTAGCTCATAACTCGTATTATCATCCTCAATTTGATGGGAAAATTGAGATAGTGAACAAATGTTTGGAAGGATATCTTAATTTCTTTGTATCTGATAAATAAACACAATGGGTCAAGTGGTTACCTCTAGTTGAATGGTGGTATAACACTTCCTTCCATACTGTAGCAAAAATGACCCCATTTATGGCACTTTATGGATATAATCCACCGTACATCACATCATCTTTAAGGTAAAATTCTATGGTTCAAGCAGTGGAAGATCACATCAAGCATCAACAAAAATTTCTCCACCTCTTAAAGGTAACCTCACTCTCGCACATAATCGAATGAAACAACATGCTTATTAGCATCGCAGTGAAAGAAGTTTTGATGTAGGTGACTAGGTATTTTTATGGCTACAACCATACAAACAAATTTCCCTCAAGAAAGCTAAGAAGGATAATAAATTATCACCCAATTACTATGGTACTTACAAGGTGTTCCAAAATATTGGTACTATGGAATACAAATTGGAGTTTCCTACATCTTCCAGAGTACACCCAGTTTTCATGTTTCATACTTAAAGAAGGTTATCGGTGGCAAGCTCCCAGTTCAAACAATATTTCCATAATTTGACGAAGAAGGAAAAATCATATTAGGTCCTAAGGAAGTCACTTAAAAAAGAACCCGGCAGCTAAGAAATCAATCAATTTCAGACTATCTCATTAAGTGGAAGAGCTTACCTATTGAAGATTCCATGTGGGAGAATGAGAATTTTATACATAAGCATCCATAACTACTCAGGCATTGAGGAAAACAATTTTTTTGAAGGATGGGTACATGCTAGGTCCCTATAATACTAGTGTAGCCCATTTATTGTTATTGTTAGTGTATCCCCCTACTCTTATTGGTGTTCCCATGTATCCCCCATATTGTTATTTTTATCCCCTGTAAAAGCCCACTATTTTTATTGTTGTGTCCTTACATTATTATTTTTATGTAGGCTATAAGTATATTGTGACCCCTTGGACTCCTATATATATCAAGGATGTATAGTCATTTGTATCATTCAAGAATTGTTAATTTATGTGATGTAAAGGAGGTTGGCTCCTCGAAGAGGCTAATTTTTAATTCATTAATCTATTTTCTTTGTGATCCAGTTACATAACACTAATTCTATGCTCGTGTTTTTGAGATGTTATCATTGAATTGAGAAACCTACTGTAACTCTCGCAGTTCGTCCTCCTAACTCACTCCTGCACCTAGAATGCCCTCTTACTACATTTTGTAGTCTCATTCACCATGATAGCTCTTTAGGTTTGCATTATCTCTATTCCATGCTCCCTATGCTCTAGAATATTTCTCACAACCTTATTTTCTTCAACATCCCTCTATTTCATCCCTAGTTTTGCATCCATCTCCTCAATTTCATAGTGTTTTGTGTCGGCCCTTAATTATCATCATGTCGAGGAAACGAATGTGCCCAAGGCATGCTTCTAGTGTTGGAAAGTGTAAATACGATCGGTCTTCATAACGACTATGTAATTATGAATTTATGTGATGAAGAATACAAAGATAATAAAATGTATTTTGTAAATCTTGACTCATGGGTTTCATGAGCAAGTAGTTTTTATTATAGGTCAAAGACTTCTCCTTGATGTGTTTTAGTGATTTTTCATCTTGTCATAAATGTATAAAATAGAGTCATGTATGTAAATTCTTGTTACACTTGTGTAAATGAAAAATTATATGCTCCAAGACCTAGTCACATTGCACCATGAAGATAGCTCAAAGCATGTTGAAGATCCACCCTTGATCAAGCCAGCCTGCCTACACATGAACATGTCAGACTAGAGGTGGGAGACAATCCCTATATATAAAGGGACTACGACCTCATTTGTAACTAAGTGAAATTTGGATTAAGGTATTATATTCCGTGTGAAAGGAAGTGTGAAAAGAGAAGGATCATTAGCAAGAAGAAGAACTATGATTGAGTCAAGAAAAGAGGTGTACTATCACGGGTTAAGGGTCTGCTCCCTCCTCACATATCTCATGAGGGTTGAAGGTGCTTACATCGTGAAAATGACATCTAAAAGTTCAGTTTCATGCTACCACACGTTGCATACAGTTCATGGAGGCTGAAGACTATCACAACAAGAGGAAAAGGTGTGAAGAGTAGGCAAGGATATAAGGTTTTAAGGTCATCACAATTTAGGTCTTGGGTATGCACTATACCACGCATATATTGGATAGGTCGATGGTTTCAAGGGTCCAGTAATGAGGTCGAACGGGACACTATAGGAAACCTAGAAAGAACAAAAGGAACCACATCATTTAAGGGTTAGGGACCTAACTTTCTAAGGTTAGTGAAGAACAGTGCATACGAGAAAGAAGCTACACTAGGAGCCAAAAGGGAGAAATGACAAGGTCTTGGAGGCATACATAGGTCAAGGGTTTGTGTCATGGTCTTGGTACTTGTCAACTAAAAACCTATAAGAATAACTACTTGTGGGTTTTCCTCTCCAAGAGGGAGAGGTTTTGGCCCTGGCTTGAACAACCAAAATCTTGTGTCTTTTTTGTTTTGATAATTGACTTAATGAAACACCTAATAAGTTAATGAAGAGAGTATCTAAGTAAGAGAAATAAGTTCACAAGTAATTATCAAGTATAGAATTGAATTAAACTACGCCCTATCAAATTTCAACATGGTTTCAGAGATAAGGTGTTGAAGACAAAGAGCTATTTTACAAGAAGGCACTCAGTACCAGAAGATCAAGGATCAGTTTCTAGAAGACAAAATTCTACATTGAATAATAAGTCCTCAAATTATAAGGAAGCAATTATTAAATTGGAAAGCCATCTCAAGGAGATCAAGGACACCATCATCATCAAGGATTCAAAGCAATTTTATCTCTCCTGAGGAATCAATTCAAGGAGGAAGCTCCTACTAGCTTTTACATCACCATTAACAGGGAAGCTGATAGAAGAAGAAAGAATATACTCAAGTAAGTATCTGAATGTCCTCATCTGAATCTGTCAAAATGACATTACAAAGAAAGAAACAAATTATTTGGGACTACAAACTTTCTTTCTTGGAAGAAAAGGATAGATTTAAATTTGATTGAAAATGAAGTTATGGATTATATTAAAGGGTCAATGACTAAACCCTCAAAGGAATACACTCAAGATTATTTCAAATACATGAAGGGAGAAATAAGAGCCCAAAGGATTCTTAAAGAATCCATAAAAGACTCTCTTATTCCCTATGTATCCAAATTAGAATCATCAAAAGAAATATATGAGAAATTGGTGGAGCTATTCTTTGTAATTACTGCAGGAGAAGTAATATCTCTAAGGAAAGAACTATATAAGTTTAATCTGTCAAGAGAAGAAAGAATAAATTCATATTTTAGGAAGATTTCTTAAATGCAAGATCAATTGTAGGAAATGGGAGAAATAATGTCTGAAAAAGAAATGACTATAGTGGTGCTAAATGCTTTACCAAAGGGATAGGGAAACTTCACTTCTAGTATCTATGGGGAAAAAGAAGCAACACCATTCCAATATTTGTGGTCTCTATGTAAGATAGAAGAGACTATACTAAAATCCTAAATTGATACTGGAACAAATGAGGAAAATCAAGCCTATGTTGTCATGTCAAGAAGGAAAGGAAAATTTGGTAAATATGGTCATCAAAACAAAGGAAGGAACATGAATAAGATACGATGCCATGGATGTAATGAACTTGGGAACTATAAAAGGGATTGTCCCAAATTAAACAAGGACAAGAGAAAAAAGGAGGAAGCCCTTTTTGTTGGAGAAGTAGAAGAACCTGATGTAAAGAAGTCGAAGAAATAAGAAGTGAAAGATCTTTATTATGATTGAGATCATCTTCATCTTTAAGTAGTATATGTCAGGTTGTAAATAGTATGATAGGAAGCATTGTATTTTAGGTAGACGCATCTTGTTAGGATGGGCATCATGATGGAAGCATTGAAGGAGGAGCACTCTTTGAAGGAAGATGTATATTTAACATATATTCTATAAAAGGCTCTTGGGAACCTCACTGAAAAGCAAACATTTATAAAAGACCATCATCAAGATAAAAGGTCATCATTCAATATTTAATAAGGAAACAGATGTTGACAATCTCTAATGGAATCCTTTTTGGACTCACTAATTAGAAATAAAGCAATATGTTTCCTTGAGATATTCAAACTTGAAGAATTCTAGGATTAGGATATGATGCCATATTGATGAAATAGGTCAACGGAATGAAACTCTTCATTACACAGAGCACACTACGGGGGGGGGGATGACTCGAAAGGGAAAAAGAATGAGGTATATATATATATATATATATATATATATATATATATATATATATATATATATATATATATATATATATATATATATATATATATATATATGTTGACATTGGATGTTATGAATACATGTGATTATAGGTAATATACTTCCATCTTTAGAAGTATGATCAAAATGGAAAGAAAAAACTCTTTTGATGCACAAGTTGCCATAAGGCATAATCTACACTAGATGAAATCAACATAATATTTCTGCATATGGAATATGAGGTGATTTTAAATTATCACGGAACTGCACTAAGGAAGTTCCTGGGAATGAAATAAAATTATGTGGAGGAATAAAAAGGAATATATCATGGGAAGTACAACCATGGAAAGAAGCAATCAACATCCAAGGAAGCCAAGAAGACTTGACTAGAAAATATCCTGGGAAGATATGTAGACTCTGATAGAAGTCTAGAAAAGATGGAGAGCCTTGACAATGCATATTTAGGAGATGTGTCAATCTGTAAATAAAGGATGTTGATTCCTACAAGAAGATGTCATGGTGAAACAACATCACTAAGGTAACTTTTGATTTAAAAGTCCATATTTATAATTAAATAATATCTGATGATATTATGCAAGGTTGCCAAAGGGAAGCATATACCTTCCACAAGTTGATAATCATGTGGCAGGATAAAATATCCTTGAAAGAAGTATGGTTCAGAAGAAAAATAGCATGACATGAATCTAGAAAAGATGAGAAGATTTATGGATCAATTTCTAAAGACGTGACTTATGAATGAAAGTGATGGATGATCTATGCCCTATGAAGAGTTTAAGGCTCCTCAATTCATGACATCAACGAAAGGAGTCCTTCATGAGCAGCTGAATGTTTTTAATCATTGTTGTTGTAGGTCCCTGATTAAGAAGGAGTCTGATAATGAGTTTCTTACTTAAGCCAAGAAGAAAGCTTAGGTACATTCCTTTATGGAATGGATGGATAATCCATGGTTAAGAGGGAATGACAGTTGTGTTTTTCTATCTCATGTGTCATGTACTAGACCAAGACTAACAGTCACAAGTCTTAGTGAAGGCCATGAAGAATAATTTAGACACGTGGTGAATCGATCCTCCCTAGTTTAGAGGGAGAGATAAACACGGATTCTTGCCTTCATTGGGAGAAAGAATGGAGTTCTTTGGGATTTCGTAACCATCTTTCATCTGATGCTCTTTGATAATTTGGTAGAACATTTTGATAAGAGTATTCATGAAAGGAACAATATTCTTTGAGGATTAGTTATCTCGATAATAATAGTTCTATGAGGTCATACTCGGTGAACACCTAGGTGGAGTATGTACCTTGGAGACAATGATGAAGGTGTCTATAATCATTGGTCCTGCCAAAATTGTAGATAAATATATAGTGGATATATGGAGATGTTATTCAAGGCCTTGCCCTGTGACAATGCTAGATAATATGATGTTATAATAGATGGATTACAAATCAAGTTCTTCTTGTGAGAGATTATTCAGATTGAAAGTGACCATGTACCATTATGAATATTTCCCTAGTTAAGAGGGAGTGTTGGAAAGTGTAACTAAGATCAGTCTTCATAATGACTATGTAATTATGAATTTATGTAATGAAGAAGAGAAACATAATAAAATGCATTTTTTAAAGCTTGACTCATGGGTTTCATGAGCAAGTAGTTTTTATTATAGGTCAAAGACTTCTTATTTATGTCTTTTAGGTATTTTTCATCTTGTCATAAATGCATTAAATAGATTCATGTATGTAAACTCATGTTACACTTGTGTAATGGAAAAATTATATGCTCCAATATTGTGTCACCTTGCTCCACGAAGACAACTCAAAGTGTTTTGAAGATCCACCCTTAATCAAGTCGGCCTACCTACAGATGAACATGTTAGCCTAGAGGTGGGAGACAGTCCCTATATATTAAGGGACTACGACCTCATTTGTAACTAACTAAAATTCAGATTAAGGTCTACTATTCAGTGTGAAAAGAGGTGTGAAAAGAGAAGGATCATTAGGGAGAAGAAGAACTGTGATTGAGTCAAGAAAAGAGGTGTACTATCTTGGGTTAAGGGTTTTCTCGCTCCTTGTATATATTTGGAGGGCCGAAGGTGCTCATAGTGTGAAAAGGACATCTAAAAGTTCAATTTCAGGCTAGCACACCTTGCATACAGTTCAAGGAGTCCGAGCACTATCACAACAAGAGGAAAATGTGCAAAGAGAAGGCAAGTATACAAGGTTTCAAGTTCATCACAGTTCAGGTATTCTGTCTGCACTATACCACACATATCTTGGATAGCTTGAAGGTTTCAAGAGTGAAGTAAGGAGCTCAGAAGGGACAATATAGGTAGCCAATAAATAACAAAAGGAACCACACCATTTAAGGGTGAGGGACCGAGCTTTCTAAGTCTAGTGAAAAATGGTGCATACCAGTGAATAAGAGAAAGAAGCTACACTAGGAGCCAAAAGGGAGAAGTGACAAGGTATTAGAGGCATACATAGGTCAAGGATTTTCGTCATGTTCATGGTACTTGTCAACTAAAAACCTATAAGAAGAATTACTTGCAGGTTTACTTGTGTCATGGTCTAAGTAAGAGAGATAAGTTCACAAGTAATTATCAAGTAGAGAATTGAATTAAAATATGCCCTATCAAATTATCAACATCTAGGGGTCGAGGCTCCTTAGGAAAACCCACAGCCCAGACCCAAGCTTAGTCAACTACTAAAATTTATCTCTTTTCCACCTTCCTGAAGTCCAAAAAGAAACCTGCTCACTTGAAGCTTGGGAAGCAACAGACCGGAATGACCATTCATAATCATAAATTAAAGTAACTGGTTCCCAGGACTTGGCCACACTAGAGGTCATTAGACCCAATATTTTCATTCTATCACACTACATTTGAAAATTAAAACTTCGTTGGGTGATGTCATCAAAGTAAAACAAGAGGATCACAATGAAATCATATCATTCCTTAATAACATCTTGAAGTTTCAAAAACACTAGTGCTCTTGTCTGGTTAGTCTGGATGCCCAATTGGCCTACACTAAGAGACCTCTTCATCATGGGAGACACTCCCTAATAGGCCCAAGAACACAAGATCACGCCATGACAACTTCGTCTGATGATTGATGTGTCCAACGATCTTCTATTTTTTTCGTGTTTATGTTTAAGGAACTATATTTTATTTTCTCGTATGGTTTACTATTGTGGCTTGATAGCATTACCTATTTGATTGTGTTTAAGAATTTTGGTAATATTTCCATAAATATAACTTGGCGTCGTGAAACTTAGATAGAAGGTTTATTTTGGTTCATTTTGTTAGATAGGAGACCAATACAACACCTATATTATAGTTGGTTTGGTTTCCCTTGTGGCAGGCCATGACAACAAGGTTGCTTTCTAATACGTTTTGTATGGACAATGTATTATCTAATGGAAGAAAACTAATTAACACACACACACACACACCTAAAAAAAATTAGTTTGGGAAATGTGAGATGTATCATGGGGTAAGTGTTTTCATGTTTATCATGGAATGATTCCTATCATCATTTACCAATAATTTATTTTATATGGTTGCACTAGATATATATTAGGTATTAGCTCACTTAGTTGAATGTTACTTTACTTGTAAGAGGCCTTGAGTTCGAGTCCTCTTTTTCAAGTTACTTGTTCACACAAACTTGAGTTATTTCATAAATTTATTTCTTTGAAGTTATAAAAGTGAATCATTATAAGGTAACTTTAATTTTCTTTTTTTAAGGTTAATACTTGAATTCAACTTTAATTTATAGAGTAACTTCATTATAAAAGTGATTCTCACTTATTTTATAAAATGGCGTCACTTCATAACTTACTTGTAAATTTGAGTTTTGAAGCAAAGTTAGAGAAGGATGAAAGTCTATTTTTTATACTCAACCACCTCATTATGCATCTCTGTCCCCATGGGTCAACTTGTACCTTCCATATGGTGCTTTGGT
The DNA here is from genome assembly GCA_034641835.2 of Pinus albicaulis. Classification (NCBI taxonomy): domain Eukaryota; kingdom Viridiplantae; phylum Streptophyta; class Pinopsida; order Pinales; family Pinaceae; genus Pinus; species Pinus albicaulis. The sequence continues at coordinate 1,561,947,953 of CM076578.1, forward strand.
CACCTTTATTTTTTTTTGAAAAAAGGAATAACTTTCACATCCAAAGTACATTTTCAATGTCATTTTATAAAACAACCTAATTTTTCAAGAGCCTTTTATCTAGAAAATTAGTTTCAACTTTAGAATCCATATTATCTGCATATGTCGATATGGTTACTCCAAGTGATATTTTTCTTACCAATACTAAATATTTCTTGTGGAAATATTGTATGGAGGATGTACTACGAAGTAAATTATTGTATTAGATTAAATTGGGAAACAAGGCCATGTTGATACTAAAGAGAAATCCAAATGGGATAATAAGAATAATGAATCAAGTGGGATTAATTAGAATGTTCATTCCTTTTGATTTAAGGTTTCACATTCAAGGAATTAATGGGTTGGATGAAGCTTGGGAAAATTTTAATAAATTATTTGGCCAACATTATGTTATTTGACCCATTCAACTTGAAAATCAAATAATGTCTTTAATTCCTAATATTATTTCCCTTTCTTTGAATATTATCTATCTAAGTTCAAAACACTTATACTTTTACTTAAATATTATAAAATTTATATGAAGGATAATTGATCCATATATTTTATTCTTGCTAAGTTTGGTACTACATATTCTATTTTTTAATCTACCTTTTATGCGGCCCACTATTGATAATCTATGGATTGCATATCAAATTCCCACTCTTGGATATTTTTGTGATTCTCTGACTAGAGAGAAAGACAAACTCTTACATATTGGAGTAATCAGTATTCCAACAAAAGCATCCTTAGATGAAGCATCCTCAATGACAACAAGAAAAAAAAGGGTCTCAAGCCCTCTCAGATAGCTTCTATTCCCAATGGTGACAAAGGACTAAAATTAAAAGTAAGAATATCCTAGAAAATTAGTTGGAATACCATATAAATTCAATTGATGTCACACTTAAGAAGGAATACCCTATAAATGCATTTTATGTCACTCTTATGGTCATTTGGGGGAGCATTTTTCACTAGGAAAAGCAACTAAAAAATGGGTTTGAAAATCATAGGAGGAGAAGTAAGCTTTAATCTCCCCCATGCACGCCTTTGTTGAAGCATAACAAGACTCCAAGGCAAAGGTGACCACTCTTACTTATGATTCATATGGATGTCGACTAATAGTCTTTGTAGGACCCATTAGACCCTCCATGGTCACTCCTCCCACTAAATAGGGAAAATTTGCACCTCCTTCAACAAAAATGATTATAGTTTCCAATTCTAAAGTGGACACGATAACGACTGTGGAGAGTATGCAATTGATTCCTCATCCATCCATTTATTTTTCATTTAAAATTTTTATCATGGCATGCTCATCTAGTTTATCTCCTCAACACAGTTCCTCTAGTCCCACTCCTCTCGCAAGCCTCGCTATTATGCCTATTTTTCCTCCTAACTCTAACTTTACTCTTTTCCCTCCCCTCTCTTTCTTAAACCTTCTCCTCCCATTTCTTCCCTTTCCTTGTTCCTGGATGAACATTTACCCCTTCCACATGTTGTTCCTCCCCCCACCCTAGGTTACAACCTCCACTCTCTCTCTCATCACAAATTGATCCCCTATTTGGAACCCTTGGATACCTTTGTGTTGGACCAATGAGGGTGTCTGCGGACCTTGGAAGAGAAGGGATTACAGGGTCAGACAAGAGTTAGGAATTCCTACATCTCAATTTCCATGAAGTGAGCTTCTTCAAATATCATAGAGAAATTATGAGGTCAAAAATGGACCTCAAAACAAAAATGTAAAAAAAAAATCAATTGTATAAGAACCAATAGGATTCAATATGATGATGTCAACCATGGGGGATAATTCACCATTTTTGGAGTAAAATAGTAAAAATATATAAAAAATTAAGAAAAAAAAAAAAAAAAACTTGCTTTTTCAACTCATCTTCCTACAATTTTACTCAACTTTCAAGTAGAGCACTTGTTGGATGCAGAATTTAATTTTTCATTCAAGGAGTACCCAGATTGCATACTTTTGATGGATCTACTACACGAAAAATGTGAAATACATGAAAAAAATTATTGCAATCACATTTTTTCTTGTATTTCACATTTTTCTTGTAGTTGGATCTATCAAAAGTATGCAGCATGGGTACTCCTTAGATGCAAAAATAAATTTTGAATCCAATGAGTGCTCCTGGTTGAAATTTGAGTAAAATCGTAGTGAGATAAGTTGAAAATACGAGATAAAAAAAAAATGTGTGTGTGTGTGTGTATTTATTTATTTTTTTCTCTCCAAAACTTGATGAGGTAATCTAATATTATTTTATTATTTCCACTGTTATTTTATGATATTCCTTAGGAGTCCAATTTTAGAACTAAAAATTTCTCTAATGAAAAAGGGTAAACAAATGTCAATTATTGGGGCTCTTAGAGAAACTTCCCCTTCAAAGGGTGCAAAATGACACTCCTTTCAATAAATATCAGAGGGTTGGCCAACCACGTAAATAAAATATCCCTAAAACCACGTAACCATGATCAAAGGCTCAAATGTGGTCTCCATCATTTATTCCCTCCTTCTGAGGTAGTCATTTCACTACAATGATACAGAAGCTTTAGTAGACTAATCACTAGATGGAGGAACTCTTTGTTCTATTGCATGTTGGCTTAGTATTCTTGGTCATTCCTAGCGATGAATCTCATCTCCAAGGATGATGATTTAGCTCTCATTGGTCTAAACATATACAGGCCCTATCAGGACAGAAAATGTTTTTGGCAAAAGAATTTTAATTTTCCTTGTTTTCACAACTGATAACATCATCATGGGAGGTGATCTAAATTTATCATTGGGGCACTCCAAAGTATGGGGGCCAACAACTCATATATACCCCCTGATAAATTTTTTGTGGATAGTCTCGGTGTAGCAAGATTTTTGGATGCACTACCTCCAAAAATCCTCACTTCCTAGACAAATAATCAAATGGGCAAAGTTTACATTGCAAAGATACATGATTAGTTCCTCATCTATGATAATTTTTTGGATCAAAACCTACAAATCTGATAATGGGTCTCATTCGGAGGGGAATCAAATCATAGACCCATTTTATTGGATAGTGATCGCTCTACTCATAAACCATTGGTACATTTCAAGTTGAACCCTCACTACTTAGAGCACACTTCAATTCTTGAAAAACTCAAGGAAGCATGGAAACCTTACAATCCCACAACCAGGGACTCCCCTCCAATCCAATTTCTAGAAAATATCAAGAATGAAAATAAAACTTTCTTCCTTTGGGCACAAGATATGAAGCTACAGGATAAAAGGCTCATTTTGGAAATCGAATCTAAATTTCCAAATCTTATGATCGTATATAACACCTTCTCCTTATCATAGGATCAAAAGTTGACTCAGAAAAATATAGAAGGGAAAAAAAGCACTCTACTTTTGGAAAAGGATTGTGAATGGATATTAAAAAGTACTGATATTTAGCTCCAACAAGGGGATGATAACACCAAGTACTTCCACAGAATTTCCAACCACGAGAAGTCTATTGACACCACTTGAGAAATAAAAAAACCATATGGGTCCAAAGCCACCTCATTCAAAGTCATCACTAAGGAAGGATACAATTATTTCAAATCCATTTTCAAAAAGGGTCCTAGAGAAAACATCAAAAGAATCCTTGAATTAGAAAATATCTTCCTAAGGATTATATATTATGAAGAGAATGGATACATGATGGTTGAGATAACTAAGAAATAACTTGGATCTGTCTTTACAATTTTCAAAAAGACAAGAGCCCCAATCCAAACAACCTTTCTATTGAATTTTATATGGCTTGTTTTGATTTCTTGGGTGATGACTTATTGAAAGTTGTTGAATACTCTAGGATTTTTGGTCAAAATCTAGCCCCTTTAAACTTTTATTTTATTTATTTTATCCCTAAGTTAGACAAGCCATACTTTTTCAATCAACTTTGTGCCATCTCATTATGTAAATACATCTACAAAATTATCTCAAAGATCATTGCGTTGAGACTAAATCCCATTTTATCGACCCACATTTCTACAGAATAATTCAAGTTATTGGAGGATTGTCAAATTTATGAGGATATTGGACTATTCCAGGGAGGAATGCTCTCAATTCACATACAAAAAAAACTATCTTTTATAAGGTGAACCTCACAAAGGCCTTTGACAGGGTGGATTGGCTCTACCTTCAACTTCTCCTACTTCATTTGGGTTGTCAATCTTCTTTTGTGGACGAGATATATAATTGTATCTACATATCCTCAATGGTCCTATTGATCAATGGCTCAAATTCTCCTTTCTTAAACCCTCAAAGTGAATAGCTCAGCTTCTCCTTTATTCACTTCTCAAAGAGGTATCCAATAGGGATGCCCCCTTTCCCACTCCTTTTCCTTTTGTTCATTGAAGGTCTAAGTAGATCTATATTGGATGCAAAAAGCACCTCCTAGGAACACTCTCTTACTCACCTCCTTTTTGTTGATGACATAATAATTTTCCTGTTGTTGGATCCAAGCTAAATAGAGTGCCTAAATGTTATTATGGGTCTATTCAGTGGGCACATGCATGCAAAGAAATCAGAAGAAATCATCCCTATTTAAGAATACTTTGAACAAGGCAGACTTGAGGAATGTCTCCAGTCTTCTCCACAAAGATTCAATACCCCTGGGAGGGACACTAAAATACCTCGATTTCTTTTTAAAACAAAGTAACTACATAAAATGTATTGGACATGTTGCCTCGTAAAAATAGAGTAAAAAATCATAGGTTGGTGTAATAGGTGGCTTTTGAGTGCAAGTAAATTGATTTTGTGTAAGTTAGTAATTAAAGTCATTCTAGTTTATTGGGCATCTTTATCATGGGTTCCTTTGGGAATTCTCTATAATATAAAATATCTCTCCTTAAACTTCATCTGGGATGGGAAACAAGACAAGAGACCTTTTTCCTGAATATCTTGGTTCTCCATTGCTACTCCAAAATCCCTTGGAGGATAGGGACTAAAAAACTTAATTTTGTTTTCAAAATCCCTTATAGCAAAGGGGGAATAGAATTTAATAGAAGGATCTGGTATTTTGGTAGACGTCATGTTCCACAAATATATTCTTCCCTCTTCTAAATCGATTAGGTTAGAGCTCCTAGAAAATCTGCAAAGAATCAGTCTATCATTTGGAATGCCATTGTCACCTCTTCAATATCATTGGGAGAAGTTTAAGATGGAAAGTAGGAGAGGGAACTAGAATACACATAGGGATATACCCTTGGATAGGTCATTAAAAATTCCATATCCTCTCAAAACAAATGACTCAAACTCTAAATGATAAAGGGATTTTCTATCTACAATAAGTCTCGAAAAAAATTGGTTAGGATGGGCTACAAACTTGGAGATCCTCGGAGGATCTCAACCTTGAAGGTGTCTAGGCCATTGAATTTCGTCATACACTACCTCACTTCATCAATATTTGGTTTCACTCTCACCCTCCAAAGACCTTCTTGTCTAGCTCTTTGCTCCCTCAGGGAACTATAGCCCCAAATTTGGGTATTGTTCCCTTGTTCTCCCCCCAGATCCCCAAAATCCTCCTTGGTGGACAAAAATACTTTGGAAATTCCATTTCCCCACAAATAACAAATTATCCATGTGGTTTTTACATGGGACATCCTCTAGAAAATATCCTTCTATGGGACAAGGAAATGCCCCCTTTTCCTCAAGGTATCTAAATCATTTGCTCAGTTGTTCATCCACTATCTATTCTCGAAAGTTGTTTGGAGGGAAATACAAAGGAAGGAAGAAAATGGGTAAATATAATATGTGCATTCCATTAAGGATTACCTTAATAAATGGCTAGACAAAAGAACAAGTACCCACCTAAAATCTCTCCCCTTAATAGTCAACTAGGGGATGTGGTTGGAAAGGAATAATGCAATTTTTTTAAACCAAGGAAAATCCTATATTAGGTTTTCTCTACATAGTTTATCCCTATAGGAATGACTTCCAATAAAAACCAAATCACTTCCTTCTTCACATGTAGAGGTTCCCATCCAAAAATATCGTCCTTGAGAATTCTTTGATGGAGTTGCACAAGAGAATATGTCAATTGGAGACTCAGGGGTCACCAGGTACCTAACTGAAGAGAATTTATATTATTTCTCCTACAACATTAGTTATGTTACATATAATGATATTGAACTAATTATTTTCTAATTTTTCCGATAATTGATCGAAGCTCAAAGGATCACCTCGTTACACATTAATGGAGATTCAAAATTTGTAATTGATTGGATAAATGGCACAACCAAATTGAGAAATCGCATTCTTCCTCCTATATATCAAAATGTCATCCATAGATTGGGATGTTATTCTCACATCACTTTCTCTCATATTTATAGGACACAAAACCAAAAAGCGGATGACCGTTCAAAAAGGGAATTTGAGCTAGATAAAGGAGTGTGGGAAATCAATGAAGTCAAAGAAGGTCACTCCAACAAAAAACTTCCAAAATCCTTGAGAATGAATGAATTCTCTCTCTCTCTCTCTCTATGTTTTCTATATGCATATCTATACCACGGTGCAACGATAATTACTCTTTATATCGATGCAATCATAGAGGAAGAATTGGTCATTATACTTCTCTTTTTTTCTCACAATAGACATTCTTAGATATATACAAGAAATCTCACGAGATTTTAATCTTGCCTTATAGATTTTTTTTTGAAAACCCTTAAAAGAAAGTAAGAAATTTTAAACAAATTTGATGACGTAATAATTTGTTATATATATTTTTGGACAAAAAAATGAAAACACCCTCAATATAGTAACATATACTCAAGTCATAAGTCAATAAGATGCTTCCACATATACATACAAATGTATTTTTATTTTTTCAATTAAAAAAAATACATTTTTTCATCTCTAAATGTTTTAAATATATAAAACTCGTATAATTCAATAATTTAAAATTTATAAACTTTTTTCTCATATATATACATAAAAATCATTTCAATAGTATATAGGTATTTTTAGAATGAAATCCTTATCTCTTAGAAATATTATTTAAATAAATAAATAAATTCATAAACGGAAATAACTCATTTAACATGGAAAGATATTCATTAAAATTAAAATGTAAATGAGATTATTAAAATAATGAAATAAGTTATATAGTATTAATTTTAATCACTAAAACTTAAATCATATTAAAAGTTTTTCTCAAATTCTTATAATTTTAACTCAAATATAATTAATCATGATCTTTTACGATAAAATGTATTTAATTCAATATTTTACTTACAAAACTTTTTGCTTTATAACTCATCAATATTCATTACATGCTATTTCATTTACAAAACTTTATCAATTTTATACCATTAAATGGTAACTTCACTAACAAAATATATATATATATATATGCGCGCGCGCGCCTTATCACTGATAACCATTACAACACTATAATTGAAATGATTAACCAATATATCACCACTTTAAACGTCAACATTATAAATAATAAATAACAACTAGTGTTAAAGTTTTGTTATAGAATTTTATCATGTAAATACAAAGCATTCCACTTAACAATTTAAAAATATTAGAAAATGTTCCCTTATAGTTTGTTATTTCTCGTGTTTTTTACTTGCTACTTTCTTAATGATCAAACTTATAAGGATGTTCGGATTAGGATTAAGGTGTTCTAATGGTCTTCAAATGTCCAAGTCTGGTGATTTTTCTTTCTCTACAATATGGCCTTTTAAAACTACCAAATCCAGATTTTGGATGGGGATATAGTAATCCCTATCCAATCAAATTAGATGGGATGATTGTTACGTTGTGGTTATTGATTTTGTAAGACAACTATCAGGGACTTTTGAACCATTTATAATGAGAAGTTGTCAAGTTTGACCACATTTATCTAGTGTGACATCCTTTACTTAATATTTATTTTAGTGTAACAATTGTAATTATTTAAAATGGTTAAGAGAAAAGGACACTAATTTCATTGCTTGAGGAAGGAGGTTGCTTGAAAAGGAAAATAGACGAGATGTCATTTAGATCCAACAACAAGCAAGAAGAGGACAAAATATTGAATGCGGCATGGGTTGTGTTGTCTTGGGTGGTTGACTGGCATGAACCATCGAGAACGATAAATGGTTAGTTTGATTTGGGGCTAGGAGAGGATACATATTTCACGCATGCATACAGACATGGAGGGGGAAAAAACTCCTCCAAGGGTGGAGGTGAGAGCACAGAGAAGGTAGCAACTATAATTGTTGTTGTTAAGCACTAGAGAAATTAAAATTGACTAAAAAAAACCCTCACTGAGGCTTGTTGGGTGAAGGCATTACAGAGAGTAGTGGATTTATTAAAGTTTGAAGAACCACTAGAAGCTTGTGGATTGATGAACCACTAGCTAGGAGAGAATCAACCAGGTACTTTGGGAGCTAATGAACCACTAGGCGATGACAACACTAGTGTATGATCTCACTAATGAATTATCTAGAAAAAAATGGCTTCTATGCTCCTACAGTGGCTTATCCTCTTGTGAAACTTCATTTATTATGGACTTTCTCCTCCTGAAAGTGAGTTGAAACTCTCTGTACTATGGTATCTTAGCATGGATGTTGTTCATGTTTCAAAATCATGAAGAGATTGAGTAGAAGCTTATGTAGCTGGTGGATGAAAGAAGAGTGGCCTTGAGAAAATAATGTTTCAACTGTTTTTTTGGTTGACACTATAAGGAAAAGACCCTTTAGCGAAGGTTATAAAGGAGGTTTTTAATGTTATAAAATTGGCCAAATTTGTCAAAAAATATTTGCTACAACATCCATTTTTGGTAACAGAGGTTTTGACAGAGCTACTAATGGAACTTCAACACAACTAAAAAAAACTAGGTGGTCGTAGGTTTTTACGGATGTATTTCTTATCGGTGTGTCCTTCATGTGTGAACACACTAGTGTGTTTTAACCTGTACGCATCGGTACTGTAAACATACCAAGCACCGGGATGGAAAACAAATTTTGGAAGCCCTGGGGCATTTAGCAACGTCCTGGTCTCTGTCACCAACAAATACGCATCGGGCCGATAGAAGGTGCATGCACCAGCCCCCGTTAAGGTGTAAAAATGCACTGGGTCGTTAAGGTTTAAAAACGCACTAGGTCTTTAAGTTGTAAAAACGCACTAGTGCGTTAAAGGCAAACCATATTGGTGCATGCAACACCTATCCGCCTAGGTCATAGTCGTCGATAAAGCCAACCGAGTGTTCTAATTGGTATTGGTATTTGGTGCGGTGCTCATAGGTCATAAAGGGAATTGCAGTCTGTGATGCTCTTACACACTGATGTTCATTTTCTATTTTTGAGAAACATTTGCTAAAATGATATTAATTATTGTGATTTTTAAATTTCATTATTCATCAAAGTTATTTTATATATTATAACAATATTCATATCAATTAATTTTTATTAATGCATTTTAAGATGATGTTTAGATGAATTTTATATCATATCATCATATTTAGCATCTCTTCATTATAATATTTAATCATCCAATAGATAAATATTTCAAAAAATACAATGCCTTCCTTTGATATCCAAACATATTGATCATCATTCTTTGTTGGAACTGTTGTCACTGCCCGAGCTACTTCCATGACTTGGGTTATCTGGAGGAATGTTTTGTTCATTGTGTTGATTATTTTTTTCTTCATCAAGTTCCACCTACAAACATAAAAATAAAGTGTAATGAGTGTATCTACATTGGTGATAATAATGAAAATTGCAATATTAAACAATGTAAATAAAAAAGAAATGTACCATAGCAAGAATTGACTCGTGAACTATACGCATTCTTTCAAACCCAAATTTTATGTCTTCTTTCAACAATTCATTTGTTGGCGTAGTTCCATACTTTGTTTACTGCAAGTTTTATACCCCATAACAAAATAGATTTAATATAAAAGATTTTTTTGTTCTATTAATTATAGACGGAGCAAAGTAAAACAAGATAAATACTTACAAATTCCACAATTAATTTCTGATATGCCAACCTATACTAACAACCCATATTTAACCCAATGTCAATCAATTCTTTTGATGGTTCTTCTTTGTATGTTAACACCTGTTTGAAGATATTCAATGATGATTGTTGTAATACAACTTAAAATATACAAAAATGAAATCTAGTTAAGTTGTTATAAGAAAGTAAGAATTACTCACAAACTTAGATATCAACCCTTTTCTTCCTTTTCATCATATTTTATGTGTTGAATGGGTTACATTTTCTTTTCTTTTCTGCAAGAAAATACTTAAAATTAATATTTAATGCTAAATTATTTATTTATTGTACCTAATTGAAAAATTAAATGATTACATATTAAATTTGAAGCATGTTGTTGTTGATATGGCTCCTCGTGCAATGCAATTATGTCCATTTCTTTGACCATCTCTTTGTACACCTTTATGGACATTCTGAATGACATATTTCTGAAATCAGCTCATTCATCCTTTAATATTTTCATAATCTTCCTGAAAAATTAACATGACAATAAACTATTTTATTTTTATATTGATAGATGAAAACTAAATATAACAAAAGAGATATTTATAAATGATTTATTTGTAGTAATATATACATATAATTCTAGAAAAAAATTTAAAGGAATATTAAATTTTCAATCCTTCTTTTTTGTTTTTGTACGTTTTTGTTATTAAAAGTCTAAGATGTCTCATTGGCCAATTCTTTGGAAAATCTTCCTATGGTTTAAATAAAATTAGGTTCTTGGAATCATTGGATTGATTTTTGTTTTGTAAGAGGAAAGAACGTCTATACAATCATTCCACTAGATCCCTCAAAGTTTTTCAAAAGTTTTCCCCCCTTTCGTTAACCTCTAGCACCACTCCAGATGAGCTAAGGAGCAATTCATTTTCATTTGCATGTTCCATTTTCTTTTCTTTTCTTATAACAACATTCATTTTCTTCATTGTTGGTCCCCGTAGAACATTAAACATATCTGAATTAATAGATTGTTTGAAACATGTTATCTAATATTTTAAAGTATATTATTAATGAAAATTCAAAAAAGAAACTCATATTGGATCAATAGTATTTTTTCATTCACTTGATTCATCCTTCTACAATTTTCCATCAAGATTTTACACTCTTCTGATCTTAGATCAGAAAGAATCTTATCGAGCTTCGTCATTTTGTGGCTCTAAATGATACACACTAAAAAATACATATTAGTTAAACTTACATATAGTTCAAAAATAATAATTTTTGGTAAGAATTTACAAAGAACTGGCATTTTTTTGCTTTTCTAGATGTGCTATTAGTATTTTTGTTACTTGAAATCTTGTCAACCATTTTTTTATCAATATAAAACATGTAATATTCATTAATATATTTTATAAACAAATCACATACTTTTCAGGTAAAAAAAACAAAAATCAAGAAAACAGTGTGTCTATCTAAATTAAACGCCCGATGTAACTTTCACAACTTAAACACCGAAAACAGTGCAGTAGGTTCCTATAAACGCACCGCTAATATAGTAGAAACATTATACAGTGTTCTTTTTCAATAGGAGACTCGGCGCATTATATTAATACCAGAGCACCAATTAACATAAAAATAAATTAATAAAAAGTTGTTTTATCAAACAGTTTTTTTTCAATATGCGTCTGATGCATTGTACTAAAATCGTGCACTATTGTGCTATTTTAAACAATGTTCACTGATTAAAAAAATGTGTTTTTTAAAAAAATGTGCAAGGGTCGACAGGGATTGGGATCTGACACTGCAAGTGTTCTCACAGATTAGATGCCATACACTTATATATATATAGCAATACAAACCCTATAAATCTAAAATGAAAATCCCTAATTGTGAAGTCACATAAACAAGAAGAAGAAAGGGTTTAACGTAAGAAAGGATTTTTTGTTTTTGTTTTTGTTTTTGCTTTTGTTTTTTTTGTTTTTTGTTTTTTTGTTTTTTTGTTTTGTTTTGTTTTGTTTTTTTTTGTTTTTTTCTGAATTTAATTAAATGTAAATAGGAATAGATATTGTAAATGATTTTATTAGTAAAATTTAAATTTTTTACTATACATATATTAAATCTAATAGAAACTGTAAAAATAATAATTATTACAGTAAAAATTAATGTTTTTACTATATTACAAGGTCTTTGTGTGAATCACCAGATCTTTCAAATTCAGATTCTCTGAATAGTGTTGTTGTTCAAAATTATTTTGCTGCTCCACAGTTCTCTCTTGCTCTAGGTATGTCTCTCGTGTAAATCCCTCCCTAGAAAATTTTGCAAAAATAATGAATAACTTTTACTATTAAATTTTTTTTTATGAAATTAGATTTCTGAAAATCATTTGTTGCTCAATTTTCAGTTTACCACTTTTTTTCACTTCAAAAAAATAAAGTTGTGTTTTTTTCCCCAATATTCGGTGTGTTTGTTAACTAACCACACCGGTGTGTCCGATAATAAAACCACACTGGTGCGGTTAATAGTACATTAGCACCGATAACAATAACTCCCTTTTTAAGGCACCGAATTTACTTTTAGGTATGTACACAAAAATTTATTGTTGATTTTTCTCAAATGCGAGAAGAAAATCTCATAATTATATCAAATGGACAATTCTCAAAAATACATCTCGTTCCATAATATTTCTCAAAGTCCATCGCGTAGTTCTCCCTATCCATCTCTAGACGTAATTATTTCATATTTTATTTATATTTTCATTCTCTAATTGAATTTTTTTTTTTTTATCCATGTCAATCAGCCAAATAAAATTAATGTATGAAAATTTGCAAGTTCACGTAGATTCAGAATAGAGTTTAGATGCACAAAATATTCAAATAGTTCCAAGCATTGGAAGCTCTTATCAGGAGCAGCATATCGCAAGGCGTGGTTGGTAGATGAAGATAGCCGCTTCACCCTGCCAATTGTAAAATTCCATCTTCTAGCCACAATCCTGGGCCAATGATGGTAATAATTATTTTTTATAATGTAATTATTTCAACGTCAAACCAATTAATCATGCATTGACATGCTTACTAATTGATATCATCGATTTTTTACTAATCATGTTCAAATATATTTTTTGAAATTATTAGGGTTCTAGTGATGATGAGCGACCTACCTACTATCTTCTGTTGCACCCCACGACAATGGAGAAGGTTGAATTAAGAGAAAAAATCTAAGAGGAACGATACCAATAATGGTTGAATCAACCACCTATTCAATTCCCACTACGTCCAGATTCACCAATTAGGAACGACTACAACAATAGTAGTTATTCACAAGATGGCAATGGAGGCAATCAAATAGAGGTTGGTATTGATGATTACTTGAGGGATACGACTTCCATGGAGACAATTTTGTTAGATGCATTTCAAAAAAATGATCAGCTAAGGGATGACACTCATATCGCTGATACCTTTTTCGAAAGCCTTAAATTCTCTTCCACCACCCCTCTCTTTAGACCTGGCGATCAGTCAAACTCTACCTAGTTGGAGACAATGATGTTACTATACAACTTGAAAGAAAATTTTGGCTTGTCGAATGCTTGTTTCTCAGAAATTTTGAGGTAATTGACCATCAAGTCCCTTATATTTTGAGAAATCTTGTCACACAATCAGCATTACAAATGGTCAATTTTATGAACGTTAATAATTATTGTCATTGTACATTTAATATAGTCCACCAACTACAGGTTATTCAAAGATAAGGTTCTTCTGAGTGATAATATCTTGCCCAGTATTTGCGAAGAGGCAAAGAAATTGATGAAAATGTTGGGTGTTGAGTACATATCATATCATGCATGTCCAAATGATTGTATTTTATATAGAGAAGAATATGCAGACAAAGAGATATGTCCGAAATGTGGGCATGACAAGTATGATAAATTAAAAAATAAGGTTAAATCACGTGGTCCTCCTTTTAAGATATTGAGGCACATGCCTATAATCCCAAGGATTCAAAGGCCCTTTCGTTGCAAAGAATTAGCTATGTTGCAGGGATGGCATGCCTCACACAAAATTTATTTAAGAGTTATGTGAATCCCAACAGATTCAATAGCCATGAAACATATAGAGGATACATGGCCCGAAAAATTCAAGGGTGAAGCATGAACTCTACGACTCAGCATATCCATGGATGGCATCAACCCATATTCCCTTTAGAACACCAACTATTATGTTTGGTCTCTAGTATTGATCAATAACAATATCCCCCCATGGTTTTCCATGAAGAATGAACATCTTATGATGGCTATCATAGTCCCTTGTAGAAGACAAGTGAAGAATATGGATTTCTACTTACAACCACTAGTAGATGAATTGAAGGAATTATGGGATGGGACAAATGTATATGATGTATCAAGACCCATCGCAGTAGAGAGGAGTTTTACGCTGTATGGAATATGTGCTTACATGACACATGATCATCCAAGCTTAGGTGTTTTCTCTGGTAAATTACATGTTTATTGATTTGTTCATATACGTAACAATATTCTTTCGCATAATAACTTAATCCGTTGCAATTTTTTTGATCTCCATGATATTCTTTAACATGCCATGCATACTGTATACAATAATTTCACAGGTCTTGTAACAAAAGGGTATTATCGATGTAAATGTTGTGGACCTTATCTGAAAGGTAGATGGTCCAACGACCTACGAAAGCTAGTGTATGCCTGCTCCAGGGTATTCCTCCTAGACGAACAGCCTTACAAAAGAACAACATCTCCCTTCAATGGTAAACGAGAGAGAACCCAAAGGCCTGCAATAACAACACCATTTTAATGGCTTAGAGCATATGAGAGAGAGAAGGAGGAGTTCATAGAAATGTTCAATTCAAATGGGGAGCCTATGTTCGATGATCCAGAATTCTTCGACACCTATGTTGAGAAATTTCCCATTGGGATGAAAAGGAAATATATATTTTATAACCTCCCATATTGGAAGCATCTTAAGATTACCCACTTATTAGATCCCATGCATATATTAAAAATGTTTCATATTCTTTATGGAGGCACATATCATCGAAACAAATTGACACATTGGCTATTAGGAAAGATATTATTACCTCAAAAACTAAAAAGAAACATTGGCCAAGACAATTAGAAAGTACATGATTAGAGGTTGGACCCTCTAATTGGTATTTCAAAGAAGGTGATGTCCCATGAATTTTTTAAAAATATGATATTTATTTGGCAAAGGAATTTATAATAGGTGTGAGGGTGCCATCTTCATATGGGTCTTCTCTACGGTGTTGCTTCACTGTGGAAGACCATTTGTTGGGATTGAAATCGCATGACCATTTGAATCTTCTAAGAGTATGCATAATGTCAAAGGCATGATTTTATTATTTTTTATATTAATAATTTTTATCCCATGGGATCATAAAACATAACTATTTTTTTATATTATTGCATGTGTTTATAACTTTTCAGTGTCATTATCCTTTGTTCATGTGTGGTTGTGTGAAACATGACTTCCCCTAAGACCTAGGATGTGTCATATCTAAATTATATGTAATTTTATGTTCAATCACGTCAAAGGAGATTCATGTGGCTAGCATTCCACAGTGGCAGTAAGAGATAGTTGAGATTGTTTGTATTTTTGAGAAGGAACTGCCGACAAGTTTCATGGACTTGCACGTTCATCATCTAATCCACCTAGTAGATGTGGTTGAATTAGTTGGGGTGGTTTCTTGTTGTTGGATGTTCTTCTTAGAGAGGTACATGAATAAATTGAAAGGTTTTTTTCTACAAAGGGAAAAACTCAAGGGGTCTATGGCAGAAGGGTACATATTGTATGAGTCTTTCTATTATACCAGTGAGTACATCAAGCAGATTGACAACACACCAGGTGCGGTAATTTAGGACGATGAAAGGGATGAAGACAAAAGAGAAGGGGAGCTTCTCCAAACAAATGGAAAAAGGCGCTTGATAAAGATTAAGCGACTTATAATTTTTCAAATTTACACAAAGTAAATATTAACGTTGAACTTCGATATAATGTATATTTTGATCTCATATGTACTATATGTCGGTTTGATTTCATCATCAAATGCAGAAATTGATGAAATCAATAAATTCATTATTTATAATTCCTAAGTGACAAAGCGGTGGGTAGCATTGTACGAACAAAACAGGATGATATGGGATAGTGACAAGAAAGCAATCATACGGTTGAATGGTAGAAGCATGCCTTATCCCGACCATTTAAAAGAAAATATGCCAATTATATGCCCAAGCAGTTGGTTTGCTAACCAAGTCAGAGAGAAATACAGTGCAACCAGTCGTTACCCGCGTGCTGAAGAGGATGCGCTAAACGTAGGGATTTGGTGCAACAACTCAGTAATAATCTATTTATGTACATTTTAAACTTAATAATGCACCTTTGGAATGTAACATCTATATTTTATATTTTAACAATTGGGTTATTAGACACATGACACTACGATTTTTTAACTTTTTTATAGGTGCATTTTTTCCCATCTATGTGGGCATATGGACACCATTTTTGCACATAAAATTCCGATGATGGACACATGACAAAATATTGTGGAGTGGAATTCGAGTTCGATCAATCTCATAGAGCTAGCCACCGTGATGAAAACCTAGTACGAGGGACAATAGGTTACGTCGAAAAGATACAAGAGATCATTGAAGTGGAATTCTCTTCTTTCCAAGTTGTTATTTTTAGGTGCAAGTGGTGGGACACATTTAATCGGAATAATGTAAAAGAAGATTGCGATAGTAGGTTGATATGTATCAACTCTAGAAAGATGTGGGGTGAAGCTAAGGAGCCTTATGTTTTCCCCAAACACCGCAACCAAGTGTTTTTTTACCCAAATGTGTTGGATAGGGATTGGTGGTTCGTATTGAGACATGACCCTAGATCAAAACATATTTTTGAGAATAATAGCATTATCATGTCAAGCGAGTTGGAAGATAATGAGGGTGATCATGAGAATAGAGAGTGATATGGTACATGTGTTATTTCATCATTTATACTATTTAAGATGGTTTTTTATAAAGAAGGGGACTTAACCTTATAACTAAGACTCTTTTTTCCAAAAATTATAATATGTATTTTGAATTAATCGGTTTGCATTGTGTTAATGTTAAAATCATTTCACTTGATAATTTGCAATTATGTTGATCTCGAAAGCAATGCACTGTATCAAGTTCTTTTTTTTTATGTCAATTCCTAAATAATTCAATTACTTGATTGCTTTAAATGGTTTTTCACTATATCATTACTTAAATAAATGCAACCAAGTGTGTGTGTGTGTGTGTGTGATATCTTCAAAATTTAAAAAAATGTATTTATGTATACTGTTATTTTTGTTATGTAAGATAATAATAAAATAATGATAATTCTAAACATGAATTTATTTTCATTATTTTCTAAACTTCATTATGTTTCAAAAATTCATATTATTCTAGATTTATTATTTTACAATTATTTATACTCAAACAAATTTACAATTTTACAATTATGGTAATTTAACAATATGTACAGTATACATTTTACTTATGGGTAGTTATGGTTCAAAATTGACAATTAATTTACAATTTTACAATTTTACAAATTTTCAAATTTTCAAATCTTACAATTTTAATAAAATTGAATCATGGCAATACATACAATTACAATTTTACAATTTCACAATACAATTATAATTTTACAAATATTTTACATATAATTACAATTACAACTAAAATTACAATTACAATTTTACAATTACAATCACGATACATACAATTACAATTACAAATTTACAAGTTTTACAATTTTAATAAAATTTGAATCATGACAATACATACAATTACAATTTTACAATTTCACAATATAATTGCAATTACAATTACAATTTTACAAATATTTTACATAAAATTACATAATTTTAGAATTACCAATACATAATATTTAATAAATATCATGATTTAATATTAAAAATAAACTTCACGGTCATGATAACCATCATACAAACGTCATATTCTAAAATACACATTCAAATTCACTAACATCATCTAATAATCATGATCGTGATCATCTAACAAAACACAAGCATTGTATAACATCATCACAACACAAACATCAAATATACATCTCATGTCAAATAACTGTTATAACATACACATATATCTACAAGCACATTAAATGAACATATCTAACATGACCTGACAATATACACATCATGATGAACGCCAACATGTAAATTAAGTACGTCAACATGAACATAAAATACACGCACCATATATATATATATATATATATATATATATATATAATGTCAAAAATATACAACGGTAATATAACTGCATATAAATGTCAAATATTTTGTGGTACTACGTCAATACATCAAGGCCTGCCTAGTCCATGGTGCCTCATGCTCGGATGGATGTACCTGCTCAGTCAATGGTGCCTGCTAATTAGATGGATGTGCATGCTTAGTTGATGGTGCCTACTCAGAAGATGCCTACTCAGGACTAGATGTTGGTTGCTCATCTCTGATGCGAGATTAAGGAGGAGGAGGTGGAGTAATATAATGTTCACTCCCCTCATGATCATGATCATCTGATGAGTTGTTGTGTTGCACACCTCCATGGCGCCTATCCCTCCTAACCGCTAGTATCTTGGGAGCTCCGACGATATGATGCATAAGGCTCATCATATCACGGGGCATGTCCCTCGAGAGCGCTATGAGTGTATGATTAGCCTAGATCTCTCTGATCGTCATAGGGCAGGCTCCCTCATCAACCAGGAGTCTACACAGTCAGTCACCCAACTCCATCCTAAATCAAATGTCTGCCCTACGTCGCATGCCCACGGGTATCTGCACCCTGATCCACGGCCTCCGCCATCTCCTTGTCATCTATAGGATCATCTGTTGGGAGTGGAATCATGTCTCCAATGAATGTGCTAATATCTACAAAATATATTGTAAACAACAATAATTATACAATTTCATTAAACAATTTAATCAAACAAGTTAAAGAGCGTGTTAGAATAAATTTTATTCTAATTAATTAAGACAATAAAATGAAACTATATCAATTTAAATAAAACACTAATATTAACTCTATAATCTGGTGGCTCATCATGTGTGAAGAGGATGTTGGTAAACCCTCACCAATCCAAACCCGTGTAAGGACACAACACCATCACAAACATGTGATCATCAACACTGGCTAGCAGCTCCAGAGCATCACTAGAAATCATGGCTGGATACTCAGACAAGCCCCTCTTGGGCATCATCGTGCCCCACATATGCATATGTACATGTAACATCGGCCTACGAGGCTGGTGGACAAAAGTAGGCCTCGCCTCCGGAAACCTCTCAAAAAATAAACAAAATAACTTTGAAGCAAAAGGGAAGGTCAACTTACCATGTGCTTGAGAACGACCTCTATATAATGCTATACAAAACTGGCACAAAAAATGGCATACCATCTAATAAGTTGTGGCGTCTGGAATAAAGAATAAACATAAAATAAAAGAGGGAAACTAATGCGCTACCTGTCACTGGTATAATGTGGAATGGTCTTCAGTAATAGTGAGACTCACCTAACCTCCTCTGGACCAAACGAAGCAATGCGTAGTTGACCACTAGACACCTAAAAATATGCAGGAGAAAGTATATCATCCCTAATGTATCTCTGGGAGTACACCAATTGACTCCCTACTGCATAACCGACAGGGACATCTGGGAATTGGGGAAAATTCTTCCCTCTCCTAGATAGGCCAGTAATAAAATAAATGTCCTCCTCAGTGGGCTAGTACCACTGGCCAGGACTGACCCAGAAAGCCTATCGGTGGGCATCCCACCTGTAGATCAATTGTCCTAATAACCCACTATGCCCCTTTAGGAATGTAGCATCCTCGTAGAAATTAAGGAGGCCTACCTCCCTTAAGAACAACTGTGTGGGTGTCATAATAGGGCAAGGGTACAAAATTCTCTCCCTCTCATGTGCCTCCCACTGTTGTATCATGTTATAATTCTCCTCCCTCTGTTCTTGTTGTTGCCTTTCCTGTCTCTGTTGATGTTGCTGAATGATTCACATATTAAATACATCAGTCTCCCTCGTACATAAAACCTAATTTTTTTTATTAAATGACAAATGTATTTACAAATATATAAATATAAATTTTATCAAAAAAACAAAAAAAAACAGTCAGTGCGCCCCAAAAAATAGTCAAGCACTGCCATCAGTGTGTACTTGTCTATCACAAACCGCCCACGGTGCACATGAAAAAACTTCACTCGCGACGAAAAAACAAATCTTACTTCAATAAATATTTTTGTGTGGTGCGTTGACCAAAATATCCACCTCGGGGCTGTTGTTATAGTGCAATGCATCGCCAGCTAGCAATATTTTACCACTGGCGGTGGCAGTGTGTTCCTGTAATATGGATGGACTGAGCCGTTATGTATATTTTTACATAATGCCCAGTGCGTTCTAGTAAATGACCGCATCGCCATAAATAAAGTGTTAATTTTAAAAATTTTAAATTTTCGGTGCAGCCGACAACCGACATGCACCGCACTATTTTATTGTTAAAGAGGTGCACTTTTTCTCGGTACCGCACTGGCCTATCACATTTACCACCTGGTTTGATTTTTTTTAACACCATTTGCGGTGCGACCTATAAATTTACAGGGAGCACCGAGAACGGTCTGAGCTGAATAACTCGAATGCATTGCGCAGGCAAAATAAAAATAAAAATAATGGTGAATTTTAACTCAATTTAAGAAATTAATCTGCTAAAATCTTAAGTTGGTGAGAACCAAGTAGATTACCTGCACAGTTGCACGTCAAGGAGGCATCTTTGCAACAAAATACTAAAAACCAAATTTGCCCACTGTTTTGCAAAATTCGAAGTCCACACAGTGAGCAATGGACATAAGCAATGTAGGCAATGGGAGCACCAATGGCAAGGCGCCTCAGAAAAGGAAAACTCACACCAGTGCTTGAGAGCTCTACAACACTGTAATTAGTAAAAATGAATTTTTTACAGCCAGTAATTTTTTTTTAAATTAACCCTTTTTTAGTGCGCTCGATTATGAGACGCACCGGGCGGTTGTATCAATGGTGCACCACACTTCTTTACAGTGCAGTGGATTACTAAGATGCACCAGGTTGTTTGTACAGATAGCACAGTGTCTCAGTGTGCCATTTGATAGTATGCACCGGTTTGCTTTATATAAAACACATTGGTGCATTGTATGTATGAAGTGCACCGTTGCGTTTTTAGTACTTAAAAACTTTAGCCTCTATCATGCACATTTGCATTACATCTATAGCAAGCGCATCGGTGCGTTTTATGATTAGAAACGCACCGCAAAAAAAAACCTCCACCTGCCAACCTCCTCTAGTGACCTCTGCTACAAATGGATATCTGGGCTATTTTAATAAGGGATTCCTCAAAAACATCTACTAGATGGTATTTTCCTTGTAGTGTGAAGTTTTCCCTCGGAAGCACTCCACCTCAATCTTTAGAATTTTTCTCAGGGGTGAAAAATACAAGTAATGATGGTTGTAGTTTGTATATGATTGGGTGATGAGTTGAAGTTCCACTCTTAGTTTCCAACGTTTTCACCATATAAGATAATTTTCTCATTATGCTCCTAATTTTTGAATGATATGTACATGTTTATCATGCTATCTAAAATTTTATATTGGTTTTGTGTAATGTGAATTCCTGAAAAGGAGTGGAACATGATTCTTGTAATTACTACAATAACTTTGAATTCCTATATAAATTCTTGAAGAATAGTTGAATTCATGTAAGTGTTGCATGAGCTTGAATCTTTGTATTCCTTTTGTTAAATTGACAAGTATGATCTCTTGGCCATTTTCTCTTATTGTTGTATGTATGTGAGTTGATTTAGTATAAGAAACGTGAATTTATGTTGTGTGATTGAGCTACTCAATTTCTTAGTGATTTTGAATAAATGCACACAAATTCATATTCACTAAGTGTATCCTCTTATGCATGTTATTTTTCCAAGTTTCATCATTAAAACTCTTGTGCATATTTCAATAAGTTTAGTTGAATGTCCTAGCGCTTACATTAAAACCAAGAAGGAAGGAAGGAGGAAGTAGATAACCCTATTTTTGAACCTTACATTAACTCTGAGGAACCTACAATGGATGGAGAATGGGAAGGAGAACTACACAATGGAGATGGTAGACCAAGTATTAGTGGAGGAAGAGATTGAGGAGGAAATAGAGGAGGTCGAGGTGGTAGAGATGGAAGGAGATATGATATATATTTTTGTGAAGAAGACCCTTAAGGATTCCCTATCTTGGATGAATATACCACAACTACCATGAAAAATATCTCATCTTCTATCCTTCTCAATTTTCATGGCTTAAGAATTGAGGATCCTGAAACATTTCTTTTTGAGTTTGAAGTGTTATGTAGGTCATACGATTATTTAATTAATACGCAAAAAAATGAAATTGTTTCCAAACATCTAATAGATGGAGCCCTTAACTGGTTCATGGGTCTTGGAACACACTATATTATAACATGGGATGAAATGAAGAGAGTATTCCTAGAAAATACAAAGATTATTGTATGCATTGTAACCTTAAGGATGAAGTCTTTAATATGGTTCAAAGAGAAGAATAAAATCTTGAAGATTTGGTGGAAATGTTTTCCTACAATATCAAAAGGTATAAAATGCACAATTTAGATGAAGAGACACTAAAAAAAAATTTCTAAAAACTATCAGAGATGAGTAGATTGATCTCCTCAATTTAATGGGCAGAGGAGATGTCTCTCAATTTTTATTTGATGAAATTTGTGATTTATGTAAACACATTGCAAGAGGCAAGGAAAAATATGGAAAAAATCCAAGAGACCCAGTCATGTTGAGAGTAAGAAAATTTGTGTCTGGAACAGTAAGTAGAGCGAGATTAGGAAATTTTCTTGATAATTTCAAAATATATATCCTTGGAAATATTAGTGAACAAATATATACTTTAAAGATACACAACAAGAAAAAATCCAAGAATGTTGCATTATCTATTTTATGTCCTAGGTGTAGGAAAAAGCATGCTATATGAGAATGTCCTCTAGATAATGTTGAGATATGTGTCATATGTGCAGAAAATCATGATAAAAAAGAATGTCCTTCAACACTTAGGCTTAAGGTTGTTTTCCAAGATGAATTTGGAACAAGTCAAGCTAAATCACTTTGTTTTTTTGCTCCTAAGAGACTGTGGCAGCCTAGACAAACAAGTATGGTACAATATCCCAAATTCACCTATGCCTTGGCTGACGTGGCCACCTTAGTCCCACAAAGCAATTGAAATGCACCTATGCCTTGGCTGACGTGGCCACCTTAGTCCCAAAACCTAGCTTGGTCACAAGGTTGGAAATATTCTTATGGTAGGAATCCCCAATATCCTCAATTCCAATAGTCATACCCTCGATACCGAACTTAGTATTATTCTCCTCAAGCTTCATAGCCCGTGAAACCACAATTCCAACCCCAATTGACTACAAATCAACCACTTCCCTTTCTATCCACCCCATTTCCTAAAAATCCAATCAACTACGTGCTCAACCACTTCTGAATCCAAATAATAAAGCTCCTCAACAACTTGTCTATAATGTTGAGGGTCAAAATTTTCAATCTTGTATGATAACCCCTCTAGGCTAAATGATGTCCAACTTAGATCTGGTAGGGTTTTGCAAAAGAAATCACCACTAGTTGTCATCCAATAATTTAAGGAGGATAAAATTCCTAAAAAATAGGCATATCTTGATCAAGAAAGGACTCCCCCAAAGGAATATGTTCCTACACAATTAGGTTACAACCAAATAAAGAAAACTCCTACAATTCCTCTAGTATAGCAACCTTATGTTCCCCTACAAAATCCCCCTTTTCCTGAAAGGCTCAAAATTAATAAGGGAATAGAAAGGAAAATTGTTTTACATAAATATGATATGTTAGATGAATTGAAAAATATTTGCATCAAAATTCCTTTACTTCAGTCTATAAAGGAAATACCTATATTTTCAAAGACAATAAAGGAGTTGTGCATTAAAAAACCAGAAAGAAAAAGAAAAGATGTTAAAAGATTTAAATGGTATGAAATACTGCAGATATTATGATGGGAAAACCAATAGTTCAAAAATATCTAGACCCTGGAAGCTCTATTATAAAATTCACATCAATGTTATTGAGATGCCAAACCTCTTATTGATTTAGGAGCAGTTATTAATATCATGAGAAAGCACAATATGGATCAATTAAATCTTCCTAATCTTCAATATACCCCAACTTTATTACAGTTAGTAGATAGATTTGTTATCAAACCATATGGTATATTAGAAGATGTGATAGTATCTTTAGACTTGTGAGAGTATCCTGTTCATTTTATGATTTCAAATCCTAAGAATAATTGAGGTGGCCATCCATTGATCCTTGGTAGACCTTGGCTAGCTACAGCTGATGCATTCATAAGTTGTATTTATGGTGATATGCACATTTCTGGTGGTAGTTCTACTAATATATTCACATTATATCCACCTGAAAAAACAATAATTGAAGTATAAAGTAAAGTTTGGATTGATGATGATAATGAATAATTTGGGGGTATTCAACCAGTATTTACTCTTTCAATAGATGAGGAGGATCAATTGATACATTTGATGGATAATAATGATTCTTATTCATATTGTGAACAAGATCAAAGTTTTCAAGAGTAATGTAATATTGAATATTTATCATCTCGTCAATCTAAAATATCTTTGCATTCTATGAAGAAGTTTGGAAATTCTTTGTTATAAATTTTTCCAAGAAAAACATTAAATATTAATAATAACTTGGAAGAATTTCAAAAGAGACAATTGATATAGATGCTACAAAAATGCTCCTCTACATATGCATGGGAATATATTGATATGAAAGGAATTGATCCTAACACATCTATGCATCACATTTACATTCATGAAAATTCCAAACTAGTTAGACAATATCAGAGAAGGATGAATCCAAATCTAAGAGAAATTGTTAAGGAGGAACTGAAAAAATACTTAAGGGTAAACCCACGAAGTTGGGTTACACTTTTGTGAGAATCGGGGGCGGAAAACTCTTTTTCTCAAAAATTCAATCGAACTTTTATAAACTTTCGGCCGAACTGTTATAGAGTTTGGCCAAACTTTCGAAATTAGTTCGGTCGAACTCATTCTGCCATTTACATTGACGGCGTACTGACGGCGTGGGCAAACAGATTTTTGGCCGGAGATGGGAAAAACGGCAACATAAGTTTGGCTGAACTATTAGTTCGGTCGAACTCCTAAAATAAATTGGCCAAACTTTAGTTTATAAATGCACTAACCCGGACCCGTTATTGGGTTTCGAACTTATTAGCGTATGTGTCTGTTGTGTTTGTGTTTCGGGCTTATCGCATCCATGTCTGTTGTGCTTATGTTTCGGGATTATCGCGTCTACGTCTACTGTGTTTGTGTTTCGGGCTTATCGTGTCTACTACGTTTGTGTTTACAGAGTCTTGCAGGGTCTTGGCAGAGTCTTGCTGGGTAATTCATGTTGTTTTTTCCTTTGTGAATTAGTTTTATTGTTGTTTTAATTTTTTTCTTTTGTTTTAATTTATCGTTGCTTTTACGTTTGCAGGTAATTTTCCTTCAACTTCCTCATTTATTGCAGCCTCTTTGATCTCCAAATTTCGGCCTCGTCACCGAATTGCGGCGTCGGCTCTGAATTTCCAGGTTGGCACCCTGCTATAAAGTTTGAATCTCTTTTGAATAATATGCAGCGAACTTAATTTCAAGTATGATTGTTAGATATTCTATATATTTTCTTTAGAATTGTGGAATATGTAGCAAACTATTATTTTGAAATTGTTGTCTTTTATTTGAACTAGCCAAAATTGTTGTCTTTCCTTCTCTGTCTTTTTACCTGTCTCCGTTTGTTAGTTATCAAACTGGAAAAGATACTAAACCCAGAGGGGAAAGCAAGAAAAATTAAAGTCCCCATTTTCCTCACCTCACCTGAGTATACCTAATTGAATCTACCTCACCTGAGCCTGCTTAGGGTGGTCTTGACTTGCTTGAGTATATATGGATAAAATCAAAGACAAGCTACCAGGAAACCAAAAAAAGAATGGCGGGGAAGTGCAAGAGAAGCGCTTTAATAAGTAAAGATTTTGTAAACAAGACCCTCCCTACCCATGCGTTGCTTAGGAGCATGGATGAGAATAATGGTTGTTATAGTTATGAATATATATTATAATCAGTTTTTTCATGTTCTGGTTTAGCATGGCAATCGTAATGTTTCTTTGTTGTAGCCGTTAAGATACCCAACTCACTCTTTTTTGTTTCTATATTTTGGATATTTTAAAAACCAACATATTTATATAAATATGCAACCAACAAATTTCTACCTATTGTCAAGATATTCTATGTCTCACTCAGTCTAAATCACGTAATACTTGTATATCAAATAAAGCTACCACACCTGGCTAGAATATACATACTATGGTTACATATATCCCACCTGCTTTCAAGATATAAATTGTTGTCTTTCCTTATTTGTATTTTTACCTATCTCCATTTGTTAGTTATCAAACTGGAAAAGATACTAAACCCAAAGGGGAATGGAAGAAAAATTAAAGTTACAATATATGGATATACAGGAAACAACGAATACAGTTACAGTGAAATGTTTAGATATATATTGTATAACCCATAAAAGCATAAGGTAGGTGTGAATTTTGTAGTGTAAATGGCATATGGACCTTACTAAGTGTAAAATAACTAAGAGTTGTGACTTAAAATACCTGGAGTGGCCTCTAGTTTGTTCAACGTTGACCCAAAGTTCTTCACAGTAAAAGAACGACATGAATGATGGGATGCTGGCCAGACCAGTGTAGCATGTTAGAACTAAAAATGAAAAATAACAAATTGTTAGTTTCAATAGAGAACCCTGTAAACAAAATTGAAAACATAGAATTAATAAATATATGTCACATTTATGGGAATTATACTCATATGGAGCAGCTCTAAGAAAAATTAAAAATAACAAACTGTTAGTTTCAATAGAAATGAAAAATAACAAAATAGTAGTTTCAATAGAGAACCCTATAAAAAAAATTGAAAATAGAGAATTAATAAATATATGTCACACTTATGGGAATTATACTCATATGGAACAGCTCTAAGAAAAATGAAAAATAACCAACTGTTAGTTTCAATAGAAATGAAAAATAACAAAATGTTAGTTTCAATAGAGAACCTTGTAAACAAAATTGAAAACAGAGAACTAATAAATATATTTCATGCTTATGGGAATTAGACTCATATGGAACATCTCTAAGAAAAATGAAAAATAACAAACTATTAGTTTCAATAGAAATGAAAAATAACAAACTGTTAGTTTCAATAGAGAAGCTTGTAAACAAAATTGAAAACAAAGAATTAATAAATGCCAATGGAGAAGCCGCTGCGGGATATGGAGAAATCTGAGTTTATGATAGCTCTCAAAATGAAACAAATCCCAGGTGAGCTACTACTTACCCCGCTACTTGCTTTTATGTTCCTGCCTTTTTTTGTTGAGTTTATGAAACAGATCCCAGGTGAGCTACTACTTACCCCGCTACTTGCTTTGATGTTCCTGGCTTTTTTTTCTAAGTTTTATTTGGTGTGTGGTATCTATGAAGAGGCATCAACATCATTATCAGATGTGCTTAATAAATTTATTAAAAATAAATTTCTTAAAACAAGGCCCGATGAAGTTCATGTTGTACATGATGAACCCACATAGGAGAATGACATCAATGAATTGGATAAAATCATAGAGGCTGCAGGAATAGTGTTTATCCAAGCTAACAAACATATACACTCTTCCATGTGATATATTCCATGACCTAAAGACACTCTTTGGTTTCGTTTCCTTCATGCCATGTTATGTTCTTTTCACTTGGTATGTGTGTCCAGCTATATGAAGGAGAGTATCAAATTACTCAGGAAGCCTTTGAAAGGTTCTTTAAAGGATTGGTTTTTTTCCAAGACGTGTCTTGGTATATTCCTTCATAGGCAGATTGACAAAAGGCCCTTTAGAGCATAGCTCAAAATTCCCTTTTATCCATGAAAAAAATACATGTAGATCATTAGAACTCTATGTTGTTAATATTGGACAGATTTTGGCAAGTTTAAGGCATTTTATCTAGCATGTAGATGAAACCCCTTTAGAGACTAATTTCATGTTTCTAATGTTTTGGACCCTTGGGTACCTATTCCTTGTGGTTTTCAATGATAGATTTCTAATAAAGGGATAGATTGTAATTATCAAAACATTCATATACAGCCAATAAATACCTCATAATATGCGATAAGAAGATGTTTAGATGTTTTGCTAGCTCAAAATAAAATAAAATTAGGTTAATCTCAACTTAGAAGTTTGATCCACAATTTATAGGAAATATTCCATATAGGCTTAAATTGATAGACAACTAATTCAAATTTTCCACAGGAGAATCCATGTAATTGAATAAACAAACCTTGACTACACAACCTCCAACCAAACCCAGCTTGTGTGATCAACAAAAAAATGATAAACACTTATAGGTCAAATGAGTAGGACTCAATAGCTGTAAGTGAATCCATAACTCAATGGCCTAATGTTGGATGTGTCCCACAACCATACTAAGTCTCACTAACAATCTGCCTTAAACTATTTTCATTTTCGACCTTCCTCGCTTAATTTTTCTCTGTTTCTAAATGATATGATTGACTTCAAATAAAAAAACCTTCAGAAATGATTTGAAATATCTAGACCTTCGAGAATACCAAGTAAAACCAACAAAAAACTCCACATCTTGAAAACCATGCCATTCAAAAAATCCATTCTTTCAGTACCCTGAAATATACAGAGAAATGATGATAATAGAATTTCAGGTAGGGAAGATAAAGATGTCATAACAGAACTCTGATATATAAGCACAGTCTTCAATTCCATTGTTTTGTAGGTAAATTACTATCTTCACATTAAAGCATTTTATAAGGTTACTCTAAAACTAAAGGCTTTCTCCCACTAATTAAAGGCCAACTTTAAGGCCTAAAAATTGAACCTAAAGTGGTTGAACTTCCATAGGATTTTAGTATATCTGTTGAGTGTTAATTTCTACAAGTTCTATAGGCAGAGTCTATAAAGGACCAGGTAGTGTTAACTTCTACAAGTTCTATAGGCAGAGTCTATAAAGGGCCAAGTAGCCTCTAGATCTCATCTTTTATGAAAGGTGACATATCCCGTAAATGCCCCTATAGTCAAATTCTGGAATAGATCTAAATAGAAGTTCTTCATTTTAATATCCACAAACCACAACCACTTTAAGGCAAATCGTGTACATGTGTCATTTCTCCCATACATGTGTCATTTCTCCTATAAACCCTTAAGGCAGACTTTAAAGCATGTGTCATTGGATTTTTCCCATTAACTTTAAAGCATGTGTCATTTCTCAAGGCTTTATCCCATTAATTCAAGGCAAACTTTAAGGCCTAAAAACTGAAAGTAGTTGAACTTCCATAGGATAGGATCCCCAAAACTCAAGTGGAGTAAAATGTAAAATGTCAAAAGTGGAGTGTTTTACAATGTAATGGATCTTAATAATCTAGATTGACATGGCTATATTGAACTTCCATAGGATAGGATCCTCCAAACTCAAGGTGAGTAAAACGTAAAATGTTAAAAGTGGAGTGTTTTATGATGTAATGGATCTTAATAATCTAGATTGGCATGGATGTGTTTTATTAATGTACCTAAATTTACACCTTCCATGTTGCTTTATTCTTGTAAAATGTTAAAAGTGGAGTGTTTTAGGATGTAATGGATATAAATAATCTATATTGTGTTAGATATGATGTAATGGATCTTAATAATCTAGATTGACATGCTTGTATTTTATTAATGTACTTAAATTTACACCCTCCATGTTGCTTTATTCTTGTAAAATGTTAAAAATGGAGTGTATTAATGTACCTAAATTTACACCTTCCATGTTGCTTTATTCTTTTAAAATGTTAAAAGTGGAGTGTTTTATGATGTAATGGATATAAATAATCTAGATTGACATGGTTACAATGATATGATAATAGTGTAGGTTGATGTTGAAGTTTTAAAATTCTTGTACATATCAATTATTATAAATTATTAAACAATTTGATAAGTGCTAAATCATACTTCTTATTAAGGACATAACTAATTTATGATGATAGTGTAGGTTGATGTTGAAGTTGTAAAATTCTTGTACATATCAAGGATGAATGATAGTACAAGCCAAAAATGACATTATTATAAATTATTAAACAATTTGATAAGTGCTAAATCATACTTCTTATTAAGGACATAACTAATTTGTAAGTTGAATTTTTTTTCTTAATGTTCTTAGCCTATTTATAGATGTCAAAATAAAGGCTTCTAGATGTGATTTCTCCCATAAATTTCACGGCAAGCTAAATTCTAAGGCAAACCTTGTACATTTCATTTCTCCCACAAACTCATAAAGGTGTGAATTTTGACATATGTCATTTCTATGACATTTCGCCCAAAAACTATAAGGAAATGTCATTTCTCCCATATACTATAATGCAAACTTTAAGGCAAACTATGTACATGCCATTTCTATCTTAAACTCTAGGCAAGGAAAACTTTAAGGCATGTCATTTATAGATTTGATTTCTCCCATAAACTTAAGGCAAACCATCGACATGCCATTTTTCCCACAAACTAAAGGCTTTTTCCCATAAATTCAAGGCAAACTTTAAGGCCTAAAAACTTAAAGTGGCTGAACTTCCATAGGATTTTGAATTTCCATAGGATTTTAGTCTATCTCTTGAGTGTTAACTTCTATAAGTTCTAAAGGAAAAGTATGTAAAAGGATAGGTAGCCTCTGGATCTCATCTTTTCTAAAAGGTGACATATCCAGTAAATGCCCCTACAGCCAATCTTTGGAACAAATCTAAATAGAAGTTCTTCATTTTAATATCCACAAATTGCAACCACTTTAAGGAAAACTGTGTACATGTGTCAGTTCTCCCATAAATTCTTAAGAAAAGTTGTTAAATCATGTGTCATGTTGGCTTTCTCCCATTAAATTTAAAGCATGTGTCATTTCTCAAGGCTTTCTCCCATTAATTCAAGGCAAACTTTAAGGCCTAGAAAGTGAACCTAAAGTAGCTGAACTTCCATAGGATATGATCCCTCAAACTCAAGGCTTCCTCCCTTTAATTCAAGTAAAATTTTAAGGCCTAAAAACTGAACCTAAAGTAGCTGAACTTCCATAGGATAGGATCCCCCAAACTCAAGGCTTTCCCCCATTAATTAAAGGCAAACTTTAAGGCCTAAAAACTGAACCTAAAGTGGCTGAAATTCCATAGGATTTTATTTTGTTTGTTGAGTCTTAACTTCTACAAAATCTAAAGGAGTCTATAAAGGGCCAGGTAGCCTCTGGATCTCATCCTTTCTTAAGGCATTTAAAGGGCCATATAGCATTTGGATCTCATTCTTTCTTAAGGCATGTCATTTCATGTAAAGGGCCAAGTAGCCTCTCATAGGATTTTGAACTTCCATAGGATTTTATTCTGTCTGTTGAGTGTTAAATTCTACAAGTTCTAAAGGCAGAGTCTATAAAGGGATAGGTAGCCTCTAGATCTCATATTTTCTAAAAGGTGACATATCCGGTAAATGCCCCTACAATCAATCTCTGGAACAGAAATAGAAGTTCTCCATTTTAATATCCATAAACCACTACCACTTTAAGGCAAACCTTGTACATGTGTCATTTCTCCCTTCTCCCATAAACTTTTAGGCAAACTTTAAGGAATGTGTCATTTCTATTTTATTTCTCCCATAAAATATAAGGAAATTTGTCATTTCTCCCACAAACTCATAAAGGTGCACAACTTTTGACATAACTTCATCAACCACTACCACTAGTTGTTTTAGTAAGTGCATAAAATAATTTTTCAAACCATGTAAATGTCATTTCTCCCACAAACTGAAGGCTTCCTCTCATTAATTCAAGGAAAAATTTAAGGCATAAAAATTGAACCTAAAGTGGTTGAACTCTCATAGGATTTTGAACTTCCATAGGATTTTAGTCTGATTGTTGAGTGTTAAATTCTACAAGTTCTAAAGGCAGAGTCTGTAAAGGGCTAGGTAGCCTCTGGATCTCATCTTTTCTCAAAGGTGACATATCCAGTAAATGCCCCTACAGTCAATCTCTGGAACAGAAACAGAAGTTCTTCATTTTAATATTCATAAACCACTACCACTCCAAGGCAAACCTTGTACATGTGTCATTTCTCCCTTCTCCCACAAACTTTTAGGCAAACTTTAAGGCATGTGTCATTTCTATTTCATTTCTCCCACAAACTCATAAAGGTGTGACTTTTGACATAACTTCATCAACCACCACAACTAGTTGTTTTAGTAAGTGCATAAAATAATTTTGCAAACCATGTAAATGTCATTTCTCCCACAAACTAAAGGCATATCCAATAAATTCCCCTACATTCAATCTCTGGAACAGAAATAGAAGTTCTTCATTTTAATATCCATAAACCACTAACCACTTTAAGGCAAACCTTGTACTTGTGTCATTTCTCCCTTCTCCCATAAACTTTTAGGCAAACTTTAAGGCATGTTTCATTTCTATTTCATTTCTCCCACAAACTCATAAAGGTGTGACTTTTGACATAACTTCATCAACCACCAAAACTAGTTGTTTTAGTAAGTGCATAAATTAATTTTACAAACCATGTAAATGTCATTTCTCCCACAAACTAAAGGCTTTCTCCCATTAATTCAAGGCAAAATTTAAGGCCTAAAAACTGAACCAAAAGTGGTTGAACTCTCATAGGATAGGATCCCCCAAACTCAAGGCTTTCCCCCATTAATTCAAGGCAAACTTTAAGGCCTAAAAATTGAACCTAAAGTGGCTGAACTTCCATAGGATTTTACTTTTTTGGTTAAGTCTTAACTTCTACAAGTTATAAAGGAGCCTATAAAGGGATAGGTAGCCTTTGGATCTCATCATTTCTTAAGGCATGTAAAGCATGGAAAATTTTAGGGGCGAATTTTAGCCCAAAGGCGAATTTTGAGGGATTTTAAATTTTATTAGGGCGAATTTTTTATATAAAACTAATTTTCTATAGTTTAATAAAATTAGTCCAATAATTATTTAAAAAATAATTAGTTATTAAATATTAGCCAACCAAAAAACGCGCACAAAATTGAAAAAAAATAAATTCTCCCCCGATTTCCTTTGGTTGGAGCAGATTTCGATGGCATTCGCCTGGATTTACAGGGTCGGAGAGAGGGGTTAGACTGATTCGCCCCATTTTTTCACTCATTCGCCGGAATTTAGGAGAGGTGGCTGGGGCTTTGTGCATAGGCTCATCGATTTGGGCATAGTGTTGAGCTTCATTCTGTCGATTTAGGGTAAATTTTTGTTTCAGTAATTACCGTGACAATTTCTTGCACTGTGTGGGAAATGCGTGCGAAATTTTGGAGATATGGTTGAGGGATATGCAGCCGATATGCCGCCAGAGATTCAGAGATGGAGCCTGGACATTAATGGAAGAGAATGGCATCACGATAATTATGAAGTCTCACAAATATCTCCTTCCGAGCCAACCATTGATGCCGAGCTCCTCTGAAATGGAGTTATAATCATTTACTGAGTGCAGTAGAAAATTTCCTGAGGATGGAGACATTCCTGTGGAGATGTTGGTAGAAATGTGGAGTGCAAAGGTGTACAGAGCAAAGGGAAGAAATTTATAAAGAACTTGAAGATAGAAAGTTCCTAAGAATATTTGGAATGGTTGGAATGGAGATCGCATCCTCTGGGAGTTTCATCCATACCTAGACAACTCAACTGACGAATGCCAGGCTTTCTCTGATCAGATATTTTGGTGATACATGTACAAAGGTTTTGTCTTATGACATGGATTGAAACAACGGTTAGGAAGGAATGGTTAGATGTTTTGGGAAGAAGACCTGTGGATCAACGGTTAGATGGTCCTCTATACGTCCTCTTTCACTTTGATGCGCTGCGAGTCTACCATCGCGGTGAATGTGGGTGCTCTTTGCTAGTCAGTCGTGAATGCTTAAGTTCACGCTCTCCTTCAATCCACTAGGTCTCGCCAACATTGTGGTCTCCACCTCTGTGAAAGAGATTGTCCACAGTAAGGCTTCATTCTGGGCTAAATGTACTAATGTTAGAATGTGAGATGTAATTCTTTGAATGGCTTCTTCTCTACAAGGTATCGACTCCGTTAATAAGGAGTGGTAGTAGGAGACAAGTTCTTGTTCTAGTTTTTCATGTTGCATTCCCATCATAAGAGGTGAGAGAAAATATTCTATTGTTATGTATGTGCTTCACCATAGCCTTATGGAAGTGTTGAAGCCTCGAAAATCGCTGCAACAACATTGGGGGATAACCACCCGGTCCGGACCTTAAAGCAGCTCCTTTTCCGTTTGGTGTGGTGGCTCCGACTGGTTTAACTAGGTCCAGTTACCTTCTCCCTATTTTCTATTGGTTTATAATGTATCTTTAACTACCAATAGACAGGGATATCAGATCACTTCTTCTTGCTGATCAGGCAAGAGAATGACCCTTAAGCTGATTTGGGTTCAGCCAAGCCACAACTAAAATTTTGCCTCTTTAAGGAGAGGACTTAAAAGAATGTAGAATTTACTTTAAATGCAAGCTTATTCTATAATGTAAGCAAAAGAAACTAATCTAAATCCTATCTCAATTAGGTAGATGAAAATCTAACCCAACTAAGAGCAAGATGATTAAATAATGAGAATTAAAATATGTCTGGTTTTAAATTAATGTTAAGCTAACGAAGAAATTCAATTAGCTCATATTTGTGAGTACCAAAACACATTCTATTGAGACCATTTGACTGAAATAATAAATCAACAACATTCCGGAAGAAATTCACAAAAATTGATATCAATTATCATATCAGTCAAACTAATAATTAAACAATAACATGTGGAAGAAATTCACAGCACATTACTATTTAATAAATCAGTGTTATAAGACAGATTTCTGAGTAATGGTTACTCAGAAATCAGAGTTTAATTCATAAGAGCAGAGATACTTAACAATTTAAGACAAATTATCCATATCAACAGAAATGCCAAAACATGAATAAAATGAAACAACAATTTTATTAACATAAAAATAAAACTGGTATTTGATACAGAAATGCCAAAAATACCAGTTAATTGAATCTGCTTCTCTGATCCTGGTCTCTAACAGTACTTTACATTACTTGAATTTCTGCTGTCAAGACTAGAGCTGCAGAAATGCAAACTCTGCCCATCATGCATAATAAAAGACATAAAGCATAAACCCTCAATAATGTTCAGATCTGAAACTTTCTCTCCTCCCCATCTACAATTCTAAATTCCTATTACAGAAATGCTTCTAGAAGTCTGGAATTGCAGAGGAGAGCAGCCCTTTTTACATTTTGCAATCTGCAATTTATAATTCCTCCCAAAACTATTTTTAGAAGACAGTTTGTTTGGAGAAAAATCTGCCCAATCCAACTTTAATTGCTCAAAAATTCCAATCTTTAATTGCTGGAGTCTTCTCATTGATTGAAATCTTTTTCCTCAATATCTCTTCTATTGTTTTTTCCTGCAAAAAGAAATTAAAATGAATTAAGATGCAACAATAAAATCCAAATATTATTTCTAACATTAAAACAAATCCAATCAAATTCTATTTAAATAAATAAAAAGGAAATTTGAGCTTCTTACTGATACTCATAACGATCTTAATTCACCAAGGACAATATTGATGCATGAATCTGCAATTAGAAGAGGCTGGGCAAATGAAAAATGAAGAAAACAAAACTCAGAAAATTGATTTTATTTTTAGAAATTCGGAGCTTGATCTTCTGCCTGATTTTTGACCTAATAAATGATCAAATCTGTTATTGAAACCTCTTCAGAAATGTTCTCCTTGATTTTCTCTTTCCAATGAGCCGTCCTGGGCCTCATTTGGCCAAGTAAAACTCAATCTATGAGCCTCCAAAGTTGATGAGTCAAATTTGATATAAATCTTGGAAATTTAGTTGCTGGGCTAAAAATCAGAATTTTAATTAAAATCTAATCCTAAATTAGCCTATAATAAACTAATAATTAATTCTAATTTAATTGCTAATTATAAATTAAACTAATTAAATATTAATCTAACTAATTAATATAATTAGCTATTTATAAACCTATTAATCTAAATAATAATAAATCTAATTAAATTAATTATATTCTACATATTAATTAATTTAATTAATTTAAAATTAATTATTTTAGATATTAAATATTAAATCTAATATTAAATTAAAACTAAATTAACATTATATTAATTTAAAACTAACCTAATACTAATACTAATATATACTAATGCTAACTTTAAACTAACACAAAACTAAAACTAATATTACCCTTATGAAAAACTAAGTTAATGCTAACTTACCTAAGACTTACCACTAACGTAATAGCTCATCGCATGAATGAATGCTAATCAATCGCATCGGGAGATTCGAGTCATCGCATCGGGATAATATAAGAGCTCATCGCATCGGAAGAATTAAATGTGGCTCAATCGGAGCTTTTAAAAGATACACCCGATGCATTTCTCCGATGCGAAAATTTTTTATTTATTTATTTATTTTATGTTTTTATTTTTTATATATTTGTTTTTAATATAAAATTTTTTAATTTAATTAAATTAATTATATTTAATATAACAATTAATTTAATTAATTCAAAATTTAATGTTAAAAATTAGTTTTTTGGTTTTTTAATTTTATTTGAGTGATGTTAAATTAGATTATGAATTTGTCTAAGATGATGATTTGCCTATCTAAATTACAGCCACTTTGTTATTTAGGATTTTTCGGATTTTTCGAGTTTTGATTTATTTGAAAATTGGAGTAAATTATCGAAATCCCGATGCTTTATGATTTGGTTGTATAAGTAAAAAAAAATGTTAGTAATAACAAATCTAGGGGTTAATATTTAAACTAAATGCATTATTAAACTCCGCATTTTTTTTTTTAACCCAGGCGACATAATTGTTATTATTCAAAGGAGTGCTATTTACAAACCGGTTGACCAAATGAGACGAAACAAGCGTCAATAGGAAGCTTATAAAAAATCGATTTCAACCAAGCAATCAAAACAAGAATCTAAAGAAAATGAAAAATTAACAAAATCATAAGATAATTGACTTAATAAAAATCCGTGGTACAGCTGTAAATTTTTATAGGTGGTCCTATTTTTTGTATTTGACAGAACAAGTTCAGAAAGTTCAAATAAAGGTTAAATTAAAACAGAAGAAACCAGTCTTCTCCGATGCCAAAGTCCAGACTGTTCATAACAAATTTTTCAAGATAATGATTTCTCTTTTATAAATAAAATTACTAGATTCTTTTCTGTGGAAGAAGTGAGGAAGCACCCCCACTTACTAGTAGACTACAGTCTAATGAATTTTTCCTTATAGATTCAGTGAAATATATGTTGATAAATTTACATCCTGAATTTTGATGCATTCCTGCACCAGCCTGAGACATCATGACATGTATAGAAATGACATTGCTTTTCTGTTTTCAAAACTTCTTGGCTTCAATAAGATAGAGTACAAGATGTGTAACATTGTCTAGAAAGAAGTGTGATATAATGCGGAATTATGGTGGCATGCAGTTTTCTCGCCAATGAAAATCAGGTTGGGTAGAACTTTACAAGACAAACTGATATATGGCATTGGGCCTCTGTCAAAACCTTGCCATCCTTTTGTTAGTGATGCTTCTAAGGTGTTTAGTTTCTCAAAAGGTTGTCTTACGATGGACAGATGGGTTAAACTCAACAAGTTTTTCACAAAAATAGGGTAATTGAGAGCATTACTTTTCACAGTATATAAATTAAACTGACCATTAATTATATTGGTAGTCCAAGGTGTTTCCCCGGTCATCAAATAATCAATACTTATTAATGTATATAGAATTAGTTGTACTAGTTTTAATGCATGAAGGGAGCCGTAATTGTTAATCAAGATAGCTCTAGAACTTTAATCAGCAATGTCATAACTTTATTCAAGATAATATCTACTCATATTATGGATATATGTATAGAATAGCACTTATTAACTGAATTTATTATTAGAAGTTATATGTATTTTCAATCTTGTTCATTTGTACATCATTGTGACAACTAATACTTTCATTTTGGGGTCAGGAAATGAGTTGAGTGGAAGTGGTATTGGCGCAAAAGTTAGTGCTACACAATATGCTGCTGATGTAATTGAGCTTAGTAATATTTTGAAAGACATATACAAGCATTCTCTTGAGAAACCATTAACAGTAGCACCAGATGGATTCTTTGATCTGACCTGGTTTCAAAAGCTTCTTCAACAAACAGGGCCAAATGTTCTGAATGTTGTTACATGACATATATACAATCTTGGAGTAGGTAGATAAGATAAAGATAAAATCCATCATATGCATTTCAGTTTGTATTCAGAAGTTTGGATAAGAAGTAATTATGTTTCTCTGCTACCCAGGTATGGATAAGCATTTGATGCAGAAGATACTTAATCCAGGATACTTGAGTCGAGAAGCTCCAAAGGTCAGAAAAATGCAATCTGTTTTGCAGAAATACGACACTTGGGCAAGCTCTTGGGTCGGAGAAGTAGGTGGAGCTTATAACAGTGGCAAGCATCACATTTCAGATGCTTTTGTGAATAGTTTTTGGTGAGACAAGTATGAATTATTATCCTTTGATCAATGAGTTTTATCTCAAAAATAGTATCTTCTTCTCTTCATTGTCAAATTCAAGTATTTCACCATCCAGAATCATTTGTTATAAACTTGTATCACCATTAGTTTTAGTTGTATTCACATAGATCTCCAACCTCCCTCTAGGATGTCATGAAATAAAATCTATCTAAATAACTTGACACACTAGGGATTTCATGACACTCCAAGTGGTTCCATCGAATCATGACCCATTATGGCTAGACATTGCTTGCATGTAGAGAAAATATTAACATATTAGTGCTAAATTTTTTGGCCTTGCACCCATCATCAATTCCATTGGCGTTTCTCTCTACTTTTCTCCCAGTGGTGTGCGAATTGCATCCAATATGCAATGAAATATCATTACAACTGCTCCACAACACAACGAACAAAAACTGTTTGGTGATTTTTCTTTGGTGTCTTTTAATAGCTGAGCTCTTCAGTTCATTCTTTCAATTCAAGAAGTGCATGATATAAAATAACATATAGTTCGTAGGTTCTCCATGTTGTTATGCTTACACAGCCTAACAATGTGTTCCTTTATTCGAGTGCCTCATATGAAGATAGATAGCATGATTATGCACAAATTTCTAAGGGATACCATCATAGAATTGTCTAGGACATTGTGGGACATGGTCATATCTATGCCATTGTTTATTTTGTGCCCATTTTTATGCAATAAAATATCATTGATCCCCACGTCGACATATTCCTAGACCATAATTTTGATGATATGAAAAAAAACTTGTTTTCCCTATTATGGAGTTGTTAAGCTAGCTCATGATGTAAGCACACTAGAAATGTGATTTGAATTGGAATCATACCAAACCTTTGAAATTCACATAGAATAACCAAATCCTCTCCTCTATGGTCATTCTGAGCATATCCCACTATTATTTAATTCCAAAAGACCATGTCTCTTTCAACAAGGCCATCAAAAACTGTCTCTACATCCATTATGCTCCCACATTTGTAATACATGTCAACAAGGGAACTTGCAACAGAGACGTCAGACTGAAACCTTGATATAATTATATAGGTATGTATTTGATTTCCATGTTCTGGGGTTTGTAGGTTGGAACATATTCCAATCACACTAGCAAGAGTGATCAAATGATTCTTTTACTGCTACCAGTAACATTTTAGAGAGTAATTTTTGTTCCAACTCAACATATCCAACCTGTGCATGTCTCGTAATAATTACATTCTAGGAGACAACTTCCCGCTTAGGAATTTATTCAAATACTTTGTGTGAATTATCAACATTTCCACATTTGGCATACATTTTCAATAGTGCATTTCCAACATAAACCTTTGCCTGCAATCCTACTTTTACATTGAACCCATGGAAAAACTAAAACTCAAGTGTTTATTCTAGATGTGTTTTAGGTTTGTTGTAGCCTTTTGTTAGATCATCATATCTTTAAGTATTCTAGTATATGGAGTTGAAGTGTTAGATTATGAAGGATTGAATTTA
This sequence comes from Pinus albicaulis, assembly GCA_034641835.2. Lineage (NCBI taxonomy): Eukaryota > Viridiplantae > Streptophyta > Pinopsida > Pinales > Pinaceae > Pinus > Pinus albicaulis. The sequence continues at coordinate 1,561,988,277 of CM076578.1, forward strand.
TTCGTATAGGATAGATATATTGATTTCCTTTCCATTGACAACTAGTATTTTTCCTTGCATAACTGGTCTACCAAATGATTTTGACTTCCTATGGCTATGAATGATGAATTTTAATCCTTTTTAATGGACTTTATCTTGTGATTTGTGGGTCCTTTTCCATGCTAATATTCTACAATGTTATGACATGCCATTTTTTTGGGAAGTGAGAACCTATGTTTGTGGATTTTGGTCCAAATACTTATGCTACAAACTACCATATTATATTTACTATTTCATACTTGAATTTGTTACTGTAGGAGGGTGATTATAGATGTCACTTTTTCCATATTCCTTGACAATTATTTTTTTCACAAATCATTTGTTTGTGTATTGATCTGGTTACCATGTTATTTTTCCTTTATCAATACTTTCAAATGTCCAAGTTTGAATGGACTAGGTGTTTCTTGTGGGGTGAGGTGTTCATTTATAAATTACCATCACTGGGATTTTGTACTACAGTCTTCTGATCAAAAGTTTCAAGGAAACTTCGATTTTTTTTTAGTTTCAAATACCATCAATGAAACATAGGACTATCATGGATTCTAGTCTCTTACAACTTATACCCAAATTAAGGATATGTTTTTTTGGTGGTTGTACACATATTGTCAACGTTTCTTTGTTTTTTATATCAAATTTTCACATAAACTTGTGTTATGCGTTTTTCACCTCTAATTCTTCAATATAGTGGTTCTATAGAACCTTGTTGTCTCCAAGCTTTATATTCTCACATTCGATTGTAAAGTTTGCATATTATTTCAGGACATGTACACATGTAGAAATTAGCTGAATAAATCACTTATTCACTGAAGATTAACCTGGTCATATATCAATTTCGAATTGCATACATAACACATAACCTTCTTCTACAATTAATTGTCACATGCAGGAATATCACGAAGCAATCTCACATCAAATCAATCACACATAATCAGTATGTATGGGGAAAGCCTATAGCTGAAAACCTCCTGCGTGCTATTGTGTATTGATAATGGAGAAATCATGTAACCAACAAAGGTACAATACTCCTCACAAGTACTCGCATCTTTCTCATAAAGTCACACACAATCTAACTCGCGTTTTGAACAAGTCCCTGGGGTTCAAAACTCTACTCGCGCGCATTTGTCTTGCCTCTGTTGCGCAATCATGCTATCTAAGTATATGAAGAGGCTCAAGGTTCGTATCCCCTTTGTGTGACTGCTGGGAATTGTCATGGACAATCCCTGTCATGTAATTAAAATCTCATTAGAAGCTAATTACCAACTGAGCAGCTTTATCTCACCCTTTCTGATCTACCTCTTCCACGTCTGGTCTCCACTGGAGCCGATCATGCAACATGTAGTGAATGCGAAGTGTTCTTTGAGTTGACTAATGAGTTAATATTTAGTGAATTAAATGATTATTTTAATTCACTCGACTACATGATTTCTAGTTGTTGATTAGTTAGTTAACTAATCCCAACTAGTTCTACACTAAAACAAAGCAAGAACACAACTCCACTATTCATTCCGATAACTCCTCCAAAACTTCGCCATCGAAGTCTGACTAAAAGTATTAACCAAGGTGCAAGATGCCATCAAACCCTAGGAACCACGTGCATTCCTTGTGTATGGAGCTGTGCATGAGTCACCTCCCATGACTCAAACATGAAGTGTTGCTTGAGAGAGTAAAATCATTGTTTATAGTCAAAAATATTATTAAGGGATTAAATAATATTTGACTTCCAGTTATTTTAGGAGACTCGGGTCTATCAACTAGGTCCTAAAAAATAGAAGGTCTCATCTATTTTTACCAACATGTCGTATACTTCAAGAATCTCCAAGTAGAATTCCCTATAATTATGCTCCAGTATAGTCTAAAAATGGAGCATAGTCTAAAAATAGACTTTGCTGCATGGTGCTGCGGGCCTCACTTAGTGAAGGCTGACTTCATTTCACATTAAGCTCCATCATCTTGCTGCATTCTCAACTTACTCCCTCTCGACAAGATATAGAGATTATCTCAGCAAACCTATCCTTTTTGCCTGCAATGGAATTCAAACTTGGCCTCCCTGGTGAGTCGCCTCTCTGTCGAGGGATGTCGGCATCCCACGATCCTCCGTGGGAACATATGAAAGCATCATGATCTCCGCCGAACACAATCTACTATGTGATGGATGGTATTCGTATGTCGATATGTTTGGACCTATCATAGAAATCGATGTAGCCTGAAAGCTTTGATGCGCCTACGGTTATCACGGTAGATCATCAGTGGGCCCAAATGCAACTCTGAACAAACCCTACGAGATCTCTCCTCATCCAAATAGCCTCACATGCGACCATGCTTCGTTTGCCATGTACTCGGCCTCTCATTAACGCTGGAGTGCCACTGGATCTCTACTTCTCGTACGCATCAGAAACCGTTGTCGACCCAATGCTCGTGAGAAACTCCTCCGTAAGTGCTCTTCCGGTCTCAGTTGGACTCCTGCCCAATACGCATCGGGTGAGACCCCGGGATAGTCACTCCATCCCTCTCCCTGTATGTACCATAGACCATATCCGATGTAGCCTACGATATAGCACTAATGACATGCTTGCCCGCTTCAAAAGAGCTTGATAGGCTTAACCATAGCTTTAGTCGGTTAATCCGCATAGCATGATATCGGGTCGTATTGACTCTGGATCACATCCAACTGACCTCCACCGAATCGTCGACGAGACAGTTGTGCATCCACTACCTCCTCCAGAAGTAGCATCTCCCTTCCTCCCAACCCTCCCGGAAGAGGGGTATCAACGAGGCTGTGACCTCGCATGTTGAACCCTCTCCGCAGTCTCCCGAGCATACTTTTCCCGAGAAACAAACGTCTCCTCCATCACGACGTTGCCAAATCTCTCCAATCCCGAGAATAGCATGAAAGGATGCCTGTGTCTTCTTCATCTCAAACTCTCGTCGCAGATCCTCGTGCATGAAAGTATCGAATCGCTCGTGCGCCGGTCAAACCGCATCATACGTACAGTAGACGAGTGCATCAACAGCCTTTCCCCTCCACCACACACTCGGCATGAGTTTGGATCCGCCTCACTCTTGGAGAATCAAGCCGTTGAAAGTGAGTCGTCTATCCGAGTGTACCAAGCACGAGAAAGCTGCTTCTGCCCCGCATAAAGGTGTTCTCTTGAGTCGGCACACATGCGTACTCACTTGCTGAAAGATCTCAAAACCTTCAGCTGCTCTATGTACGTCTCTTCCTCAATAACTCCATTGAGGGCACCAAGCTCTCTCACATCCATGTCCATGATGTGCTGACACCCCATACTGCGCGCCCGAGAGGAGAGCAAGGATCGTCCAGTATGAAAGAGTACCTTACGGCAATTGAAAAAGTCTCCTCATAGTCAATCTCGATCCGTGAGAAGCCCTCTGGGCGACAAATCTGCCTAGCACTAACTTCTCCACACCCCGTCACTCGCTCTGTTTCACCCTCGTAGATCCATCGCGAACCTACAACCGATTTCCCAACCGGTCTTGGGACAATCTCCTCATGCTATCATTCCTGATGATCGAATCATATTCTTCGATCTATGTGCATCAACCCATGCGAGTCTCTCTCCACGACTGTCGGGCTCAAAAGAGGATGGCTCTGTCGACAACACATAGATGACTCATGAGAGCCATGTATCAGCGATGATCACCAAGGATCTAGGTACTTCGTTCTGCGCCGTGCTCGTAGGTGGTCTCACAACCCTTCTGGACGCATCCTGGGCCGATCGCTCGTCTTCTACAGTGCTGCAGCTCATCCTCTGATGGTTGGCGCTTTGCTCGTGGTTTCTTCCACCTCCCGAACCTCCTCTTGTGGCTGATCCACATCCCGAAGCTCCTCCTTAGGAACCAACGTCTCCTCATCCGCATGCAAGTGTAAGCTCCCTCGTCAGCGACACTCCACGCATGGCTTTCTCCTCCTGGAATTTTATATCCGTCGCTACAACGCCTGCAAGCCCACTGCGCACATACACCTGGAGATAGTTGTGAGGGTGTATCGATAGTGCTCCCACAAATATTCACAACCCTCAGCTGAATCTCAGACTTTCCCTTCTTGCATCCTTCGTCACATGCATATGGATACGTGGGAGATCGAAAATCGCAAATGGGAAATATCAGCCTCTTGCCGGACTGAAGCCTCCCTACGGTGTACTCATGCCAAGAACCTTGTGAGGACAACGTGCTACGCACATACACCTGCTCGTATTGCATGCCTCGTGCCCACCACAGTGAAGCGTAGGCCCCGATCATGCAACATCGCCGTGCAGCATCTGCACGATCGTTACGTCTCTTCCGCTCGACCACCGGATTCTGCTCTGCTGGGTTATGGGGTGCGATGAGCTCTCTGAATTCCTTCAGCTGCGAGTAGAACTCTCTAAGCTCGGCCGAGATGAATTCACCACCGTTATCACTCCTTAGAGCAATCACCTTCTTCCCCGACTCCTTCTTGACCCAATTGCTTTATCCTCACGTAACTTCGACGAATGTATCGCTCTTCTTTGGCATGAAGAATATCCCACAAGCACTTTCGAGAGGAAATCTATCAACAAAGATCACATAATACTTGTGCTGTCATCGGCAGCAACAGCGAGAAAGGACCACACACGTTCGTGTGTGAACTCTCTCTCGCGATCGTCGTGGCGCGACTATCCTTCGTGAAAGGTGAAGCTTTTCTACATACTTCCCTCAAAAGTACATCCCTTGCACTGATCTGACTGCGCAAGTGGTGCCCTTAGGGAAGTCCAGTAGAAATACCAGCCGCGGAGATCTTCAAAGCTCCATGGTGAAGATGGCCCAATCTCCTGTGCCATAGTTCGCCCTCATCACTCCCAGGCTCACCCACATCTCCGACCTTGCATGCCATAGTCAAGCGCAGTCACTCACACGCAGTGAACTGATAAAGGCCTCCGAGTTCGAACCCCTATCTTCCTGGGTCTCTCCGAGTAGTCTTATCGCGCGAGAAAGCTTTTCTCACTCGGCGGAAAACCACATCATAACCTTATCCCTCCAACATCATCACCGAAATCGTGTTCTTCTTCAATCCCGAGGTACATGCATGACATCCTTTAAGATCAAGGTTTGCAGTACTACCTTCAGAAAGGATACGATGACCGAGTACCGGCCGCACCGTATCTCTGACCGTCATCGCCTCATCTCGATGTGCATGTACCCAAATCCTTGTCCTCCTGATGCGAGAACAACTTCCCGATCTCCGTCTGTTATATGAAATGACGCGACCGCTGTCCAAGAACCACCTGCATCCCATCACACTTGAAACCAAGCATGCTGATCGGTGAAATGTCAAGCTCGAACTTGTGAAGCCAAAGCTTCTCCATACTCTGAGATCTTCCCGCTTGCTTGTTCTTTTTCTTCTTCTTGGACAATTGGTATATAATAGTCAGTGATCATGGCACAAGGGGAAAACACTTCACTTTTCGCCATATCCGCTTGCTTGCCCTTAGCACCGTGAATGAGAGGTTTTCTTACTCCTTCCCTTTCTTTTCTTTGGACACAAAAGTGCGATTTTCTTCATCAGCTCCTTTGATGAAGAGTCCATCTCGTAGGTAGTCCTCCTTATCTCCTCCTACATAAGAGATCCGCCCAAAGACGTCATCCCATCCGCTGCTATCCCAGACCATTGACACTATCTTGATAGTGAGTGCCAAGCCTTCGCGTGCAAGACCAATAGGGGAGCCGTGTCGACCATGTCCTCTTCATCGACGGTGACTCCCTACGACTTCCGACTCATCTCTGCATTGAGTGAACCGTCAGAGTATTTGGCGATACGTCGCGCCCTTCTCCATCTTGATGTTCCTGAGCTTATCTTTGAGCGCCAGCTTTGCCTTTGGTCACTCTTACTCGGAATAGATCCGTCACAAAGCTTTTCCGACATTAAATATGGAGTAGCCTTACCATGCAGGCTGATGGATACAATCATGATCCTTGACGCCCTCCCAACGAGATCCTTCGACATTTCGCGATCTTCTTTTGCCATGCATCAACCAAAGTCAGCATCGGTGGGCTTTGGGACATCCGCAGATCCACGAACTCCTTCGTGACCATTATCTTCGTAACATCGCTTCCATTCGATCCTTCCATGCAACATAGTCTCGAACGCATCAGAGAGCATATTCGAGTCGCGAAACCATTGATAGAATGACATCTTTCAACAACGCGCACCAAGAAAATCCAACCTTCTGCAAAATTCGAGATTCCAAACTCCAAGCTCTATCGCCTCCGATCTACACTAAAAAACAAATTATTTCCAACCGGAGATTGATTGCAAGGGCTTTTTACCGTACCTTTCACTTTCAGAAGAAAGATGAATCCCGAGGTTTCTGCAGCTCGATATGCGAAAGACTACGTCCGAGAAAATAAGTTTGCAATCACGTAATAGATCTCGACAATTAATCTCTGCTTCGATACCATGTAGAAATTAGCATTTGAATAAATCACTTATTCATCGAAGATTAACTCAGTCATAATTATCACAATTTTCGAATTGCATACATAACACATAACACTTCTTCTACAATTAATTGTCACATGCGAAACATAATGAAGCAATTCGACATCAAATCAATCACACATTAGACTCGGTCATGTATGGGAAAGCCTATAGGGCTGAAAACCTCCACAACTATTGTGTATATTATACATGGAGAAATCATGTAAATCCAACAAAAGTACTAATACTCCTCACAAGTACTCGAAGTACTTTCTCAGTAAAGTCACACACGAGATCATAACTCAGTTTGAACAAGTTTCGGGTTCAAAACTCCACTGATGGATTCGCCTTTCGTCTCTATTGCGCAATCATGGCCCTGTGATATAGAAGAGGTTCAAGGTTTGAACCCCTGCCTTGACCATGCGCAATTGTCATGGACAATTCCTCCGAAAGTGTAGATGCAAATCTTCATGCAAAACCAATCTACCAATCGATAGCTAATACTCACCCTTTCATCTACCTCTTCCATCAGGTCTCCCACTTGACTGATCATGATGCATTAGTGGAGCCGAAGTGTTCTTGAGTTGAATAATGAGTTAATATTTAGTGAATTAAATATTATTTAATTCACATCCACTCTGATATCTAGTTATGATTAGTTAGTTAACTAATCCCAACTAGTTCAACTAAACAAAGCGAGGAACACAACTCACCATTCGTGCCTCATAACTCCTCCAAAAAAGTTACGCCCATCTGAAGTCTAAGCTAAAGCCAACCATGCAAGATGCCATCAAACCTAGGAACCACGTGCATTCCTTGAAGCGACTGCATGAGTCACACTCCATGACTCCACCGAAGTGCTTTCAAGAGAGTAAGTGTTGTTTATAGTCAAAATATTATTAAGGGTAAATAATATTTGACTTCCATATTTTAGGAGACTCGCCTAAAAATAGCACTGTCCTAAAATAGAGTCTCTATCTATTTTTACTCAACATATATGATACTTCAAGAATCTCCAAGTAGAATTCCCAAATTATGCTCCGTGATGTCAGTAATAGACTTGTGCCAGAATTTGCTGCCTGCGGCCTCACTTTGTAGTGAAGGCGACTTCATTTTCATCATAAGCTCCATCTATCTGTCAGTATTCTCTCAACATTTTTTCACCTCTAATTCTTCTATATATAGTAAGGTTCTATAGAACCTTGTTGTCTCCAAGCTTTTATGATTCTCACATTTGATTGATAAAGTTTGCATATTATTTCGGAGGACATGTACACATCTTGCCAAAACTTTTCTTAATTCTACATGTATATGCACATAAATGTGTGCTATGTTTTCTTCATTTATTTGGATCCCAATTGGACAAAGGATAATACTAGGGTAAATATCAATTTTTGAATCACTAGTAGGAGGGTCTTATGACCTCACCTGACTCTTAGTAAATTTCTCATAATATATGATGATTACTTATAATATTAAGATTAGCTAGTATGGTGTGTCCCGATGATCTTAGACAAAGTCTATAACTATGGTCCCTAATGGTCTAAATCTCTAGTAAAAGTGTACATATCTCATTCTCTAAATGGCTAGTAGTTAATGTACGTCTACGCATTATTAGTTACAGTCCCTCAATTGTTTTCATTCTTGATTGCACTTATCAGAACTAATATAATGTTGAACTTCGGGATTGATTTTTGTGTGTGATCCAAGTATCTCACTTTTGATATTATTTTCTTTTTTGCGAGATTGGAATAACTTCTACTCTTGATCAACTCTCAGATAACGACACAAAAATTGATGTTCATGTTTCTTCTCCCTCCAAATTCTACCATGTAGTAATGGAATACCGAATGCAAAGAGTCTTTTCATGACATAAGATTAAGAGAATTGCGTAGCATGGGTGTGGAATCAAAACATCAAAGCCTGAAAGATTATAGGATGGAATACCACTTAACACCAAAAGATGGTCACCTCCTCTCATAGTCAAACGGTGATGATAAATGGTACGCTTTTGGAGTTAAATGAAGATGGGGATATTCCTTCGTTATATCCTATCAGTAGTTGATTTTGAGCTGCCTATTCCGGTAGCTCCTTTATCTATGCTTTTTGTTTCCTTGCCTGCTCCTGGAGATATCTTCTTGTTTAATATAGCAATGGTGTAGATATTTTGTATTTAAACATCAATATATCCTTCGAAATTGGGCTATTTATTGAGGTGTATTTGACCCAGAGATTACCAACAAATCAAGAAAATGTGTTGGTAGATGCATGTTGTCACACATTGTTTGTCTCAGAGCCTGATATATATATTTTGTCCAAATTTGAAGTCTTTTAATTTTTTGATCTTTTGGCTATTATAAGATTCTCCTTTTGGTGTGATTATTTTCTCGTCAGTAGTGGGAACAAATCCTTTTACTAGTATTAGGAACTCCACCGTAGTTTTCTTATAATCTTTGTTCCTCGAATTCACGAGTATCATTTATTCCATACATCTTAGTTACAGAACACTATTGATTTAATGTTATAAGTTGAGACTTGATCTCTCGATGCAAGTTTTATCATTTTATTAACCATGAATAATTATATAACACTAGCGAACAGTAGAAAAATATGATATTAACACTTTTGCTAGCCTTTTTCTAACTTTTTTTCTTTCTCTTTTTGACTAGCTTCCTCTTGTCCATACAGTGGCAAGTGTACTCACCCCATTCTCATTGCATAATTATGGAATCATCTGCGCTAGAAGCCATGAGTGCAAGTCTGTGCGATGTTCACCTATGTTTCCTAGGATTTGCACTTGCCCCAAACCAAAAACGTAAGCACAAACATGAGAACAAGTAACCACATGTTGTAGGGAAGACAGTGAACCTTGGTAGTGTACGATGAAGTGCCCTACTTTCAACGATCCAGAAATCCCTATTAGGAAGTTGTACATTTCGAATTGATTATCGAAATGTGCGAAGTGAATGAATTGATTAGAAGTCCTCGCTATGCCATGAATTTTTACAATTTTTTTGCATATTGTATGAAAGTTGAAAAATTACTTTTTTTGATTAAATAACCATTCGAAAATGTCCAATTTGCATGCATATCCATGTGTTGGCATGTTTCGTGTAGGTAAGAAGACACTCGAGATAATCTAGCTCGAGCAAAGATAACGTACAGATCAAGTTTCTTGTGTTGTTGTGATGAATGGAAGTAATGGGAATGACAAAGTCAAGTGCATGTCAGGAAGTAGCAATTAAGAGCGTCATTTCCGCCAGGTAGTTTGAAGCGTTATATTGTAATGGTTAAAGAATCCTTGAATTTGGACGGGAGTTTTTCATCTGTTATATTTTTCTTCCCTTGTATCGTATTGCATTGTATTATATGTATACAGTGGTAGAAATGCAACGACTTCGTGATACAATTAGCCATTACAGAGCGGAAATTTGCCAAAATCTAAAGACGATATTTAAAGTAGGGATAGATTCTCTTTATTGTTTCTATTTTAGTACCTTTACTTGGTTATCTCAATCTATATCTTTGGTCATTGTTGCTAAACAAGCTTGAAGCTTGCAGAGAAGTTTTCGAAACTGCAATGATGAAAAGTAGTTGAAGAAGGAATAAGAGGATCACCAAATGGTGTTATTTGTACCATCCTCTCTCCCAATGGACGAGCGCATTAGCAATGGTCCTTCTCACGCCACTCAATTGGTGGTGCAGTGATCAAGAGTCATGTCAAATGGTTTTGGTCCAAGGAGATCATCACTTTCTCAAATGAGGTATTCACTATCGGTAATGCCGAGTATAGTTTTACAAGAGTGAAAAAGGAACATCTAGGTCATTTTATGGTGGAAGATCATTTGATGGCGGGAGATCAATAGAACGCAACAAGACATTTTCCAAATGGACTCAGATCGAGAATCGCACAACTAACTGAAAAGTAATGGGATATCCAAAAATGCCAAATCACATGATGTGGGCAAAGAGAATTCAGGATAGAAAGCCACTCGAATCTAGGCATAAGTTGGGCCTAAATATTCTGTTTCATGTGTGTTGTAAGTGACATGCTACAAAAGAAGGTGATAGCCTTGAGAAAAAGTCGCCAATGAAAAGGATCAAAGTCTTAAAGACAAGGATGATGCAATTGAGGTACATTCACTTTTCAATCAATAGGGTCACGATATTTATCACTTTTGACCATTCCTTTTGCACCGATGTGAAGCATAGATGAAGACTCACATTTACACTTGAAATAAATGACTGAATTGTTCATTCGGATGCTAGCGAAGAAAGTGGATACTTTGACAAAGCAGCAATGGAGGTGGAGAAGCAAAGAAAATGCTAGCGAGTAATATGCCATGGAAAAATGTAGGTAGCTTCAATGAGGACTGATATGAGCATGATCAAAGAGCAAGACTGTATTGAGTAGTTCGAGGAACGCGTAGAATAGCTCTTAGCTTCTTTCCTTCTGGGGAGGTATAGACTTGCATAATTTTGTAAAATTTATTGCCCATTGCCCAAATATTATGCTACTTTTTTTAGATGCTTTTGCATGGTATAAGATTAATGTTGTTGTTAGGACTAACCATATTATAACGCTGACATGATAGAGATCGAATATTTTGTCTTTTAATTAAATTTTCTTCTTTCACATGTAAAACACAAATATCAAATTTGTAATGTTTCTTTCTCTTAAGTTCTTGTATATACTTTTAGTAGATTGCATGTTGGTATTTATAGAAACTTGGAATTTTAACATAGATACTACTAATTAATTTTGACTGAATAGCCATATTGTCCATAGTATAGTCCTTTCGACTTTCGAGGTTTTGCTTTTTACACCTTCGCCTCAAAGTGTCTTTTATGGTATTGTTTTACTCCTCGAGTTGTTCGTTGACCCTTTTGAAAGTTGTGCCTTTGCTTCATGGTTTAAAATAAAAAATTTGGTATTCATATGCTAAGTTATTATAATGAGACTACCATGGTTTGAGTCGTCCCTATCCGCGTATAATTTCTTTTGATCATTTGCTTAGCTATGAATTATCCTTACTATGATTGTCACTGATCGATCAAATGCAATTATGCACTTATGCGGTCACTAGCGACGTGTGGGCTCATCTCACTCGATATAGTTCTATATGTTTATTCATTGAAAAACACTAAGTTGCATATCACAACATCAAATAATCTATGTTCAATATCGATTTTAGCATCAAAATTTGTTTACAAGCTCTGCAGGTAACAATAACAAATGGTGCCAAAGGTATTGGTACTTGACACATAGACTTGTTATGATCACATATACTCTAAGAGTTTAAAGTCGGAATTTCTAGTCCTCCCTTTTACAAATAAAAAGGGAAAATGGGCAGAAAGTGATATCTATATAATAGCATTATAGATTATGGTTGATATTCTGATTTCTAGAGGCTACTATTGGTGCATAGTAAGAACTATTGTTATCTAGGTGTTTATGTGAGTCTATTTTGTACATTAATACCAAATTTCTCAATGATTTATGGCTCAATAAAATTTACCTGCTCAAATTCTAGTTTAAATATCTACATTCTATAGGTTATCAACTTTCAACTAGATGGCAGCACACATTATTGTGAAATTAGTTAATTACTACATTTAAATTTTTTTTTTTCCCACAAGTGCCGTTTCATTTTAAATTAGAGAAGTTTACTGCCAAATCTTAGCAGTCTAATACAAAAAATAGATAGGAAGGCCATAGCCAGCGATGAAAAATATTGTTGTTTATCCAAATATTTTGATTGGACCCTATCCTAGTCTATATGAGTAGTCCTGACAGGTATACTGCCTTACAAACTGGAATAGAAATATTGCTACCAGACAAAACATTATGACAATTAAGATTGATAAGAAAAACTGGAAAATCTCCCCATTTCAGCCCACCCATGTCTCCATTCCTATGTCTTTACTGCGCATGGTTACTGCAGTTCGGTATGGAGGATTGATAGCTCCTATTGTTTCTTTCATAACCAGATCAGGAGTTCATGGAACTAAATTCCAAGAGAAACCTTTGCAAGTAGGGTCTCCAGTGGACAGAACCAGAGGAGGAGCATGAATTACCTCTCGGGGAATCTGCAAATATCCCACTACTCTGTTAACCAAAGATTTCAGTTCTCCAAGCTAAGCATCTAATTCTAGATAATGCCTATGAGAAATGATTGCGAAGGTAGAGAATTCCTTCTCAGATTCTCTCAACTCCAACAGTTGAGTTGTTGTCTCCATGGCCCAGTCCTCATGAAACTATGCTCTCTACCTGTAACTTGTGTTCACATTCCTCTTGCCATTGAACCTATCTGATGGTGGAATTTTCCACCTTGCATTGAGCCTATAGAAGGTTGTGCTGGACCTCGCTTAGGCCATATAAAAAATAACATATATGATGACAATGATAATGGCCCATAGTGATGGGGGCAGGGGTGAGGGGAGGAGACAAGTATCGGACCGACAGAGGTATCTTCGAGAGTTTACCCAAAATTATACTAGGCAGGACTTCCCTGAACCTTGTCACCACTATGATATAGGATCCAGGACCAAGAATGAATAAAACAGTATAAGACACGACAGAAAATACCACAATGTAATAAATAACAAATCCTTCCAAAAATATCTTACAGTTGTAACGTAATTTGATGCAAAATAATATTCCATCATTTGAAAGTTTTTTTATTCTAAATTTATTTTACCAGGAAATCACAAGAAAATTTTCAATGATGATGGGGTTCCTTGGTCAGAATACCGTTACTATGATCCTAAAACTGTAGGACTAGAATTTGAAGGGATGATTGCAGACATTAAGGTATGACAGTTTATTTTACCTGCCTTTTCACAGAATTAGATGTTAGGTAAATACACTGTTAGTTTTTTGATGGTAGACTGCTAATTATTTGACTTGTTGCAATCTGCACCAAGTGGTTCTTTTGTGTTGCTTCATGGTTGTGCTCACAATCCCACTGGATTTGATCCAACTCCCAAGCAGTGGGAGAAAATAGTGGATGCCATTCTGGAAAAGAATCATACTACTTTCTTTGATGTTGCTTATCAGGTTCGTGATGATTCATTGATATGGAGGTTAAATTTACAGTTTTCATATTTTATATGAATTGCCCAGTGTGTAGATTATTTTTTGCAATTCGTTTATATGCATTTTTCTACCTTGCCAGTTTCTTTTTACTTCGATTATTTTTTAAGTTATACTGCTTCTTCATTTTGAAGCCTTGATGAATTCAATGGAAATACCTTCATAATTCAATGCATTAAAAGCCCTCTTTAAATGGAAAAAATCGTTTGACATGGTTAGTAATGCTTTATTGAATGCAATTATTTTTATGAAAAAATCGTCCAGAATTTGGGTTTTATTGATATGACCTTATGGTTATTAAATGTATATGAGTTCACAGTTCTATTGTTTTTACTCATTACATTGAAAGAAGCTAAGTGATATTACAGCCCATGTGGAAGAGATCTATGATGTTATAGTCTTAGAAGCATTTCCAAAATTCCATTCATGAGGTACTGGCCTTTATGCCAATGGGCATCCATAGAGGCCCTCCCTGGGTGAATATGCTTGCTTGGTTCACCTTCCTCTCTCCCCCTCTGTGCAGCCTCTCTGTTATTGTGTGTCTAGTAATCCTTTGTTGTAATGAACTGACAATTGGTATGAAAGGACCCCTATTTTTGCAATTTAATATGCGATTTTACCTGAACTTGCAGGGATTTACAAGTGGCAGTCTTGATGCGGATGCATCATCTGTGAGGTTGTTTGTAGCTCGTGGGATGGAAGTTTTTGTTGCTCAATCCTAAAAAAAGAACCTCGGTCTCTACGCAGAAAGGATAGGAGCTATTAATGTTGTGTGCTCCTCATCAGATGTTGCCAATAGGTACCACTAATAAACTTTGGATTGTATTCTTTCTAGTGGATATGTTTATTACTGGAATATCTTCAACTTCCAGCATTATTTAAATGGAACGCTAACTGCATTTGTCCATGCACTTCTGGCAGGGTGAAAAGCCAACTTAAAAGGCTTTCTAGACCAATGTAATCGAATCCTCCAGTTCATGGGGCTCAAATTTTGGCAAATCTTGTAGGAAATCCTGCCATGTTTGATGAATGGAAATCAGAAATGGAACTTATGTCTGGAAGAATCAAGGGTGTGAGGCAGCGACTGTATGATAATATTTCTATAAAGGATAATAATGGGAAATATTGGTCCTTTGTCCTCAGACAAATTAGCATTTTTTCCTTCACAGGTCTTAACAAGGCTCAGGTAAGAAAGGCTGTAGTCTATCTAGCTTTCAAATTTGTTTGGAAAATTATGGAAATTATTACCGGATTTTGATAAAATCTAGCAAGAATTTTTGTAAATCCAGGTTACAGTTGTCAAGCTTAAAGATTTTGGGTGTCCCAGGAATTGTTTATGGTGTTCAATCCATTTCCACCCTTAAAAACTCATTCAAACATTCCTACTGTCAGATTTTTTGAATTTTTTTTACTGAGTTCCAACCATTTTTGGCTGCCTGGGAAAATTTGAAGGCTGGGTAGACGACGCCATAAGAAAATGTTCGGTAACTTTTCACCATTTCAGAACTCCAACTTTTTTAATCAGGGTTGGTTTTACCGTTTCTTGCCCTAATACAGCTTTTCAATTCGAACAGAGTGAGAACATGACAAAGAAGTGGCATGTCTACCTGAGAAAGGATGGGCATATCTCCTTGGCTAGGCTGCCTTTATCCAAATGCGAATATCTTGTAGATGCCATAATTGACTCCTACTACAATGTCAGTTAAATAACAATAATATATCAACAATAAAATCAATTCAATTGTCTATGTTAGAAATGATTTTTTATATTGAAACACCTGAGGTCACAGTTAAGTGTTGATGTATTAGGCAATCTCATTAGCCTGCAATCCACAAAATTGTGTCTGGTATACCAACCTTTCAACGCTTATCTTTGTTACATAAAGGTCGACATTGGCCACCACATGGTTGGCAGAGTATTTTGCAAGCAGTTTCTGCTTTCTACAATAGCTATCCTTCTATTTTGTTAATGCAGGTAACATTTTAAGTTGACAGAATATGAGCCTGGTTTTCGAAATCTGGAAAGAATGCTATATTGAAGGCTTCATAAAACTTTATATTTATTAAACTATCTTGTATGGCACTAATCAGTATTCATTTCAGATAGGTTTGCAATTTAATGAGTCACCTGTTGTAATTACATAAGTACAGCTGTAGAGGAATACATAATAAAATGATGAGATTGAGATGGCTTCCTTGGTAGAACTACTTATCATTATTGCCTCAAATACATCATTCATTTTCAATACAAGCATGAAACACAAGATTGATTTTGACTATCACTGTCCAAAATATAACATCCATTATTTTGATGATCACTATGCAAAATATAACATCCATTTTAATTCATTCTCAGCATTTGAAAAATAATGGTTTTCGACCCCTAAGCATAAAATGTGGTAATCTCCATTAACTTCCATAGAAAGGGAAAATGATATACTTGGAGAGGGCCTCTTTGGTGGTATTAGAGATCATAATTTCCCAAGGTTAATTGTATGTTATCAATTATTGCAAAATCTATCCAATGCATCGAGTTGACTCTATGACCCCTCTAGAGTGGAGGCCAATTATACAACAACATCTACAAATAAAAGGAATGAAACTAGGATCTGATGAAGTAGGCAACTATCCTGAGATTGAGTAAATTCCCTGATGAATTTCTGGTAATCAATGTAAATCCCAACTAGTTTGGAAGAGAGAACACACACCCACTTGACACCCCCAATACTCATGATACCTTTAGAAAATCTGCAGTAATCGCAAAAACTACCAATCATTCTATCAAAAGCTGCATCACACCAGAAACAATGTCCTCAAGTAGTCCAAGGACACGAAGCTGCTTGATGGGTAAATTCCTGGGAACAGTGCAGTGCCAAGAGCCTTTTGAAAGTATACAGAGCAACAGTAAGCCTTTGAGGATGTCTGTCTGTCTAGTCTCATCTATAAATTATAATATCATAGAGTAAATATGCAATCCAATTCCCAGTTGTCTCTCTTGAACCAAGCCTGGCCCCTGCCTCTCCAATCTTTCCCTCAAGAGTCCAAACAATCGGAAAGTCAAAGATGAAAGGATTTTATTCACCTTAGCCAGACCTTTTTAGCAGTGATGCATCCTATGTTCATATTTAGCAAATTATTCTGACAATAGTCACACTGTATTCAAGTTAAATAATAAGAAATACACTAAGCATTAAAAAATCAAGAGTTTGTTCTTTTTTAAAATTGAAATCTTCTTTTTATTATTGTTTTAAATGTACAGAGCTGTTTCTCAATAAAATAATAGAACCACAACTGGCAAGCCACAGGCTTTCTGTCTGACCAAACATCAGACGGGTAGAAAATGTTGAGAAATCTAGAGGGCAGTAGTTAGGATGATTTCTCTTTTAATGATAACTGCTTGTGGCGTCTTCCCTGATGTTAGGAGTTCCTCTTCAATCCCTACTAGTGTCCATTATTCTTGTTGTGCTTCTGTGGTAGAATCTGTGCTAAAAATTCATATCTTTACTATCTTCTTGATCCTTTTCAAATTCTCTTTCACCTGAGAAGCTATCATATCCTCGACTGGCCACTTTAAATTTACTGCTGCTTTGAAAACATATCTCTAACTTCTGGTATTCTTTAGGTTAATGAGAAGATTAAGGGTGTCCAAAATCCTCTACACCAAATATCTCTCTTTCCTCTATCGCTCCTATGTCATTTTATTTTCACTCTTAGAGGAGAAGGGTCAACAACTTCATAAACTGTTTGATGGGCTTTGTTACACACCCAAGTGGGTAACCCCTAGGACAAAATTTTTTTCCTATGGATGGATCACTGATTGAACAAAATTATAGATCATTTTTGGTTGTATTCTTGTTCCCATGCTTCACCTTGGTGGTTTTTACTTACCCCTAGTCTAGTGTGATCTTCCCTAAGGCCTTTCATCCATGATCTATTTTTTCAAACAAAATAATGTACATCAAAAATTGCTCAAGTTTGTAGATTTTGTGTCAGTTCCTGCATTCAAATTTAGCTCTTTTGCCTTGGTTTTGTTTCCAATATACTTCCAAATTTGATGAGTTTTAGTTTTGGATATAAATTTTATGGGTTTTGGATTTGAGATCAAGTTCATCCTCAAGATATATGTGATTGGGATTTTTCTTTGTTTTTGAATTCTCACATTCAAGTTTTCTGTTGTTCAGGCGGGAGCAACAATTCTGTGGGACCTCATAGTTGGTGGGTGGGGTGTTTCCTATCGGTCAGAGTTTGTGTTGAGTGCATAGGGAAGCTATTCAACTCTAATTGACAAGAACAGAAAGTTGTCTTCATCTGATGAGTCAATTTGCAATTCCTTCAAGGCATCAGAGGCAGGGAAGGTAGTTCTGATAATAGACAACTCCTCTTCAAACAAGAAGAAGACTACAACCTATAGATACATGGTAAAAAAGAACATAGTCTAGGAGTTCAAGCCTCGCAGTAGATTAGATGTACTTAGAAAGCTTTCTTACATTCAGCAATCAGAAATGTTAGTAGTTAAGAATGTGCCATCATGTTGGAGAAGCAAGTTTGTCTCTTTGGAAGCTGGAAATTTTATCTACATATGTGCTACTATATAAAAGTTAACATTGGTAATAATAAAGGTTGGTTGTGTTTCTAGAGCAGATCATCACTGTGAATTCCACAGCTTTTCATGTTTGTGATTGATAGGTATATTATATACATGGTAAAGCAAGTATAAATAAAATTTATAAATATTGACCACCCCAAGGATAGTTAAATTTTTTATTTATTGTTTACCCCATACATAAATCTATAGAAATAATATTTTTAGTTCGAAAATTGAATATTGTATTAAATTCCTCATCAATAAAAATGTTCTTCAAGGAATGGTCTACATTCAGAGGGTTAACTATATCTAAATGAAATCATTCTATGTTCCATCTATGTTCCATTATTTTATAGATCATTACACGTTAAACCGACTCTACTCCTTGACTGGCATTGCATTCAACATTGTGCACAAGTATGTTTTAAATGTATCAATCAAAAGTATGATTTTATCTATATTTGATAATGCAAGTTGATACATCATACAATACATAGGAGCGCTATGGCTATGAAGTTCAATATGAAATAATCTATTGATTGCTACTATTACTATTATATAAGGGGTGCTCTTCCAATGGCCATTTATTAGCTATGTGAAGAAGGCTTTGTGGAATTTTTATTTACTATAAGATTATGTATAGCTGAGTTGCGGACAACTAAGTAGAATTTGGTAGGAAGTTTGGAGTATGTGTAATTCATAATGATCTTGTCTTCTCTTCATTGATGACTTTTCAATGTGTGAGTTTTGACCTAAGTCATTGCTTTATCAATGTGTCAAGGCTCAAAACTCGACCTATATGCCAACTACTTCTTATGATCGTTCCTAGGAACATGAGTCCTAATTTTTGTAGGTTTAAAATTTATCACAAGTTTTCTCTATTGTGGTCGAATTTGTGGAGGTTATTTCAAAATTTATTTAAGGTACCATGGATCTAAATTTCTTATGAACTTTCAACACTAACAAACTTTGGTGCAAATTGTTGATCAGTTCACACTTGGTTAGGGTTATAGATGTTAATGAAAATTTTGTGTGCATGCATGAGAGTTGGGTGCAAATGCACAATGTTGTGTAGCATTAGTGTGATAAATATAGGATAGTGCAAAGCATAGTTTTTAAGATTAGTCTAAGTTGACTCGTACCTAATCAACTCAGTCAAGTTGATTGTTGCTTGAACGGTTAATTGTTGGTTCAATGGACAGAAGATCTTACAGGCACAAATACCAAAGGGAAAAATGGAGCCCATCATGGGGTACTCTTTGTAATTCTCCACCACTGCTAGCTTCCATGCTTCCTCAAACTCCTCTCCAACCTCAATATCAGTGCTAGTAGTAGCATGAGCAACAACACTACACTTAGCAAAACTAGAAGAACACGTTTTCCAAACTACACGAGAACTACTTCCCTCACGAGTCACCATGTGGCATACTTGGTCTCAGTGGTTCTCTTCCTTCTACTCCTAGTTCAACTACCATATCTTCATTGGAACCAACACTCCGAACTCCACTAGACAACGATTCACTATTTTGTAGTAGTGATTCGCCATTTGTATTGGTGATTCGCCATGATTTTACAAGATAATATAATCTCGTGAGAGATTCACCAAAAAATTATATATACATATTATATTATTAATAAAATCACCTTCCATTTTTCCTATGTATCATGGGGATTCGCCTATTTATTATATATATAAATTTAGGGGGGTTCTTAAAATTTTCCCTGATGTAAAGGGCCAGGTAGCCTTTGGATCTCATTCTTTCTTAAGACATGTCATTTCTAGATGTGATTTCTACCATAAATTTTAATGAAAAATTTCATGCAAACCATGCATCAACCATGTGTATGTGTCATAAATCTCCCTTAAACTCTAGGAAATGCAATATTTAACGCATCTTATTTCTAGATGTGAATTCTACCATAAAATTTAAGTCAAACTTTAAGATAAACCATGCACATGTCATTTATCTCATGCACGTGTCATTTCTCCCATGCATTTGCAATAAATGTTAATTTAATATATTTTTATTGAATTTGTTTTTTTTCAGGGATAAAAAAACCCATTAAATATGGTTGAAAAATGGACATTATGCATAGATGTTTCTTGCTATCCCAATCTAGGGAAAGAAGTGATTACATATGTGCTTTCCAATATTGCGACTAGCAAGGTCGTCCAAAGGAAAATGAATATAATGGGAAGAACAAGAAACAACGAGGCATATTATATTGCATTGATAGAAGGCTTGGGAACAGGTAGGGAGTATCGATCCAATGGAATTGTACTTTTCACCAATTCTGAACTTGTGTGCAACCAGATGAAAGGCATGTACCAAGTTAAGAAGGAGAGGCTAAAACAACTACATGGAAAAGAAAACAATATTGTTAGCTAATTTCAATTTTTTAGTATAAGACATTGTACAAATGTGAATAAGATTTCTGTTGATCTATTGCGTGAGGAAATTCCAATTCAGGATTCATCTATCAAAGATGAATTAATAGATGAATTAGAATTATATGGGGCAATGCTAATGCAAGATTCATCTCTCAAAGATGAATTATTTTTTAGACGGTCTTCTTCAAAAATTTAAGATTTATCTCTCAAAGATGAATTAGAGTTGAGACGCTCTCCTTCAAAATTTATTGATGTACATTGTAACATATCTTGGAGATGTGTGTGTTTTGTACTTACAAATGCGTAGTTTTTAATGACCATGTGTTTTTTCAATTATATACCAAGTGTGCTACCACCACACCATGTAAAGTGTGACTTGGTGAACTTCACATTTGCAACAAGTGGTGAACTTCACATTTTTATAAAATTAAAATGTGAGGACTTCAACAAATGTTTGTTTAAATGGAGTTTCACGCTTCCTTTTTAATGACCATGTGTTTTTTTCAATTTTATACCAAGTGTGTTCCCACCATGTAAAGCGCAATTTGGTGAACTTAACATTTTTATAAAAAAAAATTGCTTATATTGAGTTTCACACATCAATTAGTGCTTTGAAAGTTGTGTTTTACATCATTTGTGTACAGTAAATTACATTAATTTTCTTAAATTTATTTTTATTTATTTTAAATATTAATTTAAAAAAATAATTGTAAATGTCCACTGTAGATATATATATCATGGAGGATGAACGAGGAAGATCAATAGAATCCCATATATCTACAAGAGAGGGGGATCAAGGATCGAGGGATGTTCATGGTATTTAAATATAATCTTAAATCTCCATACATATACATACATGTGTGTACTTATGGAATTGATTTTTTATCAATTTTGTGAGTTAAATTAGTTGCTAATGAGTTTCATTTTTTATTTTTTAGGAGCTAAGAGGACAAGGGTGTCTACTCCATCAATGGAGCATGCCCATGGTTCACGCAATCGTGGTATGGTTCATGCAATTTAATCAATGAATATGTACATGTATTTATATGTATGAATGTATTTTTGAACGGATTATAAATTCATATTTTTTTATGAAGCTTCTCTCTCATCTCGTGAGGTTGGTGGTGGTTCACATTCCCTTGGAGGCAAATCAAGAAGTGCTGGCAGATTGTGTAAGGTGGTGATATGTATTCCCCCAGAGGCCAATCAATGGATGGTCGTGTTGTTTCTCAACCAATCGGTGGTCATTCCGGTTCTCAGTAGGGTCGTTTTGGTTCTAAATAGTATCAGGGTGGGCAAGATTCTAGCCAACCACATCGAGGTGGCCATCAATTTGAATATTATTTTTATTCAATTTGTATAATTTTTTTACATGTGTTTTTTTAATATACAAAATTTTATATATTGATGCAGAGGCTGAAAATGCTGCTCCAAATGTTGCTAAAAAAAAATGTAGGGAAAAACACGTCATTCAAGAAGAAGGTTTTCCACATACCACAACTTATCTGTCCAACATTTCCGATATACCTTGGGAAACAAACATGCAACAATGCACCTTAGAAAGGTGTCGACATCTTCATGCAAAATTGAGGAGAGATCTCGTGGCTTTGACTCTACCTATTGAGAGTCAAAAAATCTTGGAAATAGTTACACACTCTTTAAGCGAACTAGTAGACGTGTACCGAAATCTTGGGCCAACCACTGATACTTTTGTAGAAGTGATGAGAAAAAGAAAGGAAACAGTGATGGGTCCTGATAAATCGAAAGTTGTTAAATAAAGAGTTACAACATAAATGGCCAAGTCTATGTTTAATTTCAAAGAAGGGCCAAAAAGAAAGATGTTGAAGGTGCAATATTTCAAGCACCCTCATATAGCTCACTATTTGTATGATAGACACCTTACAGCCTATGGAATACTCCCATGGAACGACGAGGTTCCGCTTTATTTTGCAAAATTATTTTATGCAGAATTATTTTTTCAAATGAAACCCAATTACAATGACCTTCCCTTTGAATTTTTTGGTTCTGGGAAAGGTCGATTGTGTGACCGTAGGGGCGCTAGGTGTGATGTTGAGTTGCCTCACCCTAAGCCACCATTGGTTAGTCGACCTCTTCGTGTCGAAATTTTGCAGTCAGAGATAGATTCCACCTCTCAAATTAGTCGAGAAGCAAGGGATGCCATCATTCATAATGTTCACAATGCATTGAGTGGAGTCGATGTTTTTCTGAATCAACAAAGAGCACGTGAGAATTCATGCGCTAATTTTTTTTATTATACAGATGAAGATATTGACAACATGAGTGTTGAAGATCTCAAAACATATGCAAACAATCGTCGCAATGGTTGGCAAGACCTAATTGTTCATGAGGAAGAGGGCATGGGAATGGTATGTGTTAATGGTTAGGGTTAAATTATTTGAACACATGTACAATTTGTAATAAATACATATATACATACATTTATTTGTATACATTAATCTAACAAAAATGTATCATTATATGCTAACACCATTCACAGTTTTCACGGTTGATGAATGAATAAAATGTTAATATCACAGTCAGAGCCTCCGGTTGAAACAATCAATATGGGTCTCACCATCATCATACAATCAAGATGGTTCTCACCATCAAGATATGTTGGCAAATGTTAGTGTTTTTTAAGTGAACACATAATGATGTAAAATTATTTTGTATCTATTATTATATATATCGAAACATGATGAGATATTTTTAAAATAAATAATTGTGCACACATGTACATGTACATATATATATAATAAAATGTTTTAACAGATTCCAATTTCGTCTGATGTTTTGGGATGGCGATACCTTCTTCTTCCTTGGGAGATGTGCCAAATCCACCATCACAAGTATGAACAATTTTTCACTTTTAAAATTTATATTTTTAAGTTATATATTCCACCTCAAAAAGTTCCATTAAAAAATTAGATATATTTAGATCTTGAGTTATTTTAATTTTTTCGAGCCACTCTTAGGAGATGTGCCAATCCACCAGCACAAGTATTCAATTTTTCACTTAAATATATATGTTTTTAAGTTATAAGTTATAAATTGAAGTTTAAAAGTTTAATTATAAATTGAGATCTAGAGATCTTGAGTTATTTTAAATTTTTTGAATTTTAGGTTTTTGGAGATTTTGTTTTGGAGCCTCTTTTAGGAGATGTGCCAAATCCACCAGCCAAAGTATTCAATTTTTCACTTAAATATATTTTTTTAAGTTATAATTTATAAATTGAAGTTCAAAATTTTTATTTAAAATTGAGATCTTGATCTTGAGTTATTTTATACTTTTAAATTTTTTGAATTTTAGGTTCGTATAGAGGATTTATTTTCTCCACGGACTCTAGCGATGGAGTTAGGAATATCCACACCATTTCAACCATTTGAACAAGTTGTATAATTTTTTTTTTAATATTATTGAAAATAAGTTTCTATATGCATTTTCATTTGAATATATATATATATATATAACTGTACATGTATATTGTACAGTTTACTATTGAAGATGTTCCTGTGGGGGAAGTTTTAGTAGATGAGCAACAGATGGAGAGGGAACCTCATGACGTATTGCATGATTTTTTTGTACATTTTTTTTTTTACATGAAGTTCTATATATTTTAACTCAATTTTAAAACATTAAATTTTAATGTTTGTACACATTGTCTACAGGATCCCCATGCTTCGCAGAATAGCCGAGGATCGTGACTTTGCTAGGAGAGACACTACATCCATCTGTATTTGATGGATGATGCACATGCACTATTTTATGGATGATGCACATGCACACGTGCAACATTATATTTTCAATAGATTTAGTCTTAAATTTACTTTTTTATATATAGTCTTATCTCGATGCAGTCATATATAACTTGATACTTGTGAGATCTACAAATTTTGGACATATTTTATGTGAACTACATTTGGTACATGTGAATGAGATATATAATGTTTTTAAAATTAATTTTTGGATGGTTGAACTACATTTGGCCATGTGTGAAGTAATGTTACAATGTTATATAATTTGTTTTGTTTTTAAAACTCAAGTTTTGGATGGTTGAACTACATTTGGCATGTGCTGTGAAGTAATGTTGTGTTTTTTACACTAAAATTTGTCACCATGACATTTAGCTGTCTATATGGGTTCATCATTACCTATATTATGCTCCCTTAGAGGTCCAAACCATAAAGTTCCCATACCAAGTCTTGGAATTGGAGAAAAGCTCATCAAAACCCTAAAAAGCCTAACTTCGCACTTTTCCTAGTTCTTACCTGTGGTACCATGGTTTCTTGCTCTATAGCCTGTGGTACATCCCACACGTTCTGCTTTCTAAAACTGCAAACCCCCGTAAAAGGTAAATAAAAGAAAAATTAAGTTCTAGAAGCCCAGCTAGTCGAATATTCGCCCAGCTGGAGGCTTCTAGAAGCGTAATCAAGTCGAGCTTCTCCCCTTCATTCATGATCCTCCATCCCTTCATTAATGGAGATTATCCCTTGGTATTTGGAGCTAAAATCCCTTTATGAGAGGACTTTATCCCCCTCTTTATGGAACTGAAACCTCCTTCATTCTCCTATAAATTGAACTCATGTTTCAGTCTCAAGGGTAGACTGTAGGTTGTAGAAACACATATGTGGTAATTGCTGAAGAATTCTTAAGAGAGCATACACTCTATACTAGCCATTTTTTATATGAGAATGATCACACACTCATGTCAATAATTATATAATAGTTCAGAGAGGAGAAGGCTTTTCAAACCGAAGGAAAACAGTTGTTTAGGACCCTGGAAGAACCTGTATGACATCAAGGCGACAAGGTTGTAAGGTTATCGCTTATTATAAAAGTTAATACAAATGGATCCTATTTTCTCATTAAGTTGTTCATGTATCTATTTGAGTAATTTAATTCTTGGATTCCTTTATCAGTGAGATAGGTTAGTGTTTTCTGAATTATTATATCTTGTAGGTGCTTTTAATCCTTTTTCTTGTCTTTGGATGTAGGTCTTACATGCTGAATTGACCTCTTTTGGAGCGACTGGATTGAAGATTACAACAAGCGTTGGACTTTAGGTAGGAGCATCTTCTCTTACTTACTTAATTAATAATTTTGAATCAAAGATGGTCTAGAGAAAATGGTTTTCATTTGGATGTTTGTTTCTAGATATCCTTAGGATACTAGGGAGATCACCCTTGTCCGAAAGAGGGATTTGTCCGTCTAACAAAATGGAGACTCCACTGGGGAATAGAACTTAGTTTTCTATTTTATTTTTCAGTTTGAATTTTAAGAGTCTTCTGATTTTGATTAGTCTAAAACCGGGTTGGGTAGACAACTTATCAGAATCCCTGAAAAGAAAAGCTAAATTTTTATTTTTCTATATTTTTCCCGGCCTTCACGGTTTTCATTTGAAAACAGTGCGGTAGCCTCCGCAACACTGTTCTCCATTGAAACCTGCGGATTTGTGGAAAATTTTGAAAAATTAAGAATTCTCTTTTTAAGAGCCAGATTATCAGATTTTCTGTGTTTGCCCAAAATTTTCTTGACAATCAAAGTCTTATGTGTGAATTTCGTTTCAGCAACTTTTGCGTCAGTCTCCGTTAAGTCAATTTGGTGATTTGAGTCTCACCTTTTAGTGTTTTTATTTTTTGACCTTTGGAATTCTCACCCAATTTTCTTTACTTACACTTGATTGGTTCTTTAGATTACATTGGAATCGTCTTGTGTCTGAGAATTCTCTTGCATAGATCACATTTGCATAATTAGAATTCTCATTTTCAGAATATGAACGAAAAATGTGCAAAGATTACATTTGCATACTTTTCAAGTGAATTGTGCATAGATTACAACTGCATAGTTTACATTCTGGAAAAATCAATCATAGATTTAGATCAGTTTCTTTGATTTGAATTTACATGTTTTTATGCTTGTTTAAAAAAAACATAAAAATAAAAAATTGGAATTGATTAGCATTAGTTTTTCTTGATGAAATTAGTGCATTAGAGAATTTGTTATATTTTCTCTTGTTTATCAATTTTTTGCATTGTTGGAAGTGCATGGAACCTTTCTCCTTACTTTAGTTAGGATTCATCAAATTGAAAATATTACATTATCATATTCGATTGCATTCAATTTTGGGTCAGGTCATAACACCACTGGTTTCATATCCATTTACCCTTTGAATAATAAAATCCAAATAACACAGCGCTTAATTAAAATTCATCTAGAATTTTTTACATTTTCTAGGGATATTTCCACCAATCTAGCTTAGGCTAGTGCTTTGGAATAGGTTGTAGTTAACTTTCCAAAGCAACTAAACAAACAAGTAACATCTTGCAGTAAGGAAAAATTCCAATTGTTGCAATTGTGCTCTGGGATCATCTCGAAACAAGTGAGGTAATCATACCTATCTCATTGGGAAAGATATCAGATGTGCACGTATTAAAAATGGTAAACCTCGGATAGACCATTGTCGAGGAGCCTTGGGTCACTTGTTGGTAAACCTTGGAGTATGTCAAGGAGACTTCAAGGGGATTGAGCTTGTTACTTTGCCCTTGCATGTATATCGGATCATATATTGTTCCCCCAGGTATAATTGTCTCAGTTGGTGACCTTAGTGGCCATAATATTTAGGATTTTTCCCAAGATCACGGTGGAGGGAAGGTCCCACTGTACCTGGAGCAGACGTTGACTAGACTCACTTGGACTTTCCAGAGGGTGCACTTCACTTCAAGATGGCATAGTGGAGGTACTTGCATCGGACTGTTTCATTAAGCAGGTTGTTAAGGTAACTGTTCTGACCACTAGTTTTTCACATTGATCTCTGTGATGTTAGATTTCATCGCCAACTAGTGATTTCACTGTGAAAACAAATTGTTTGTGTGTGGTTTGACTCCTAGATTTGTTAGCGTATGTTCATTTGTTTGTTTTTACTTTTTAGAGGCCTTAGGTGTGAATTTTAAATTTTAATTGTTAAGTGTGAATTGTGAATTGTGAATTGTGAATATTGTTAAATTGTTAATAAAATTCACTGAAGTTGAATCTAATGGCAACTGTTCCAGAATTTACCAACCAAGGAACCCATCTTAATGAGAATCCTAGTAATTTTCCTTGCTTTGGAAATGTTGGTCCTCCTTATATGGCTACATTGTCATTACCTATATTTACAATAAGTTTACCAGTATGGTTATTTTCAACTTCGTTGGGCCCAAATACTCAAATTGTTCCCCCTAAACCGGATGCTTCACCTCAACAGAGTTCACCGTCTCAACATCACCAACCTCATGTTGACCCTTTATCTTCTTCTCCCAACATGTCTTCCTCCCTTTCTTCCTCTTTTCTTGGTAAAAGCCTTGACGCTAGTAACCAGGTGGCTAAGAAGAAGAAGAAGATGCAAGATAAGAAAGAAGTCAACCAACCAAACATGGTTGTAAGTATTATTAGTGTTGAGGAAACCTCCAACATGCATCGTAAACCCAAATACCCTTGCAAGATTTGTAAGGGTGACCACTTCCTTATCAATTGTCCTAGTATTCATAAGGTCTTGGAAGTATGGTCAGAAAAATCTCATCAACTTATCATTAATCCATCAACTAGTGGTTGTCAGATTCCTGGGAAAAAGGATAAAGTTACGTTTTCTTGTAGGTTATGCAAAGGGAGTCATCAAACTCACATTTTCCCTCACATGGATGAAGCCTCAAAATTGTTGGAAAACCTTATTTTTTCACAGCAAAACCTTCCAACTGGTTACCGTAGAATTTCTCCCAACCTACCGTCAACTGACGAAGTGATTGATCTAATTCCAAGTACAGTCAATCCCACTCTTCCATTGGAGAGTGAAACTCATATGTAATATTCCAAAATTTTAGCCTCCAAGCTAAATGTAATATTAGAGTTTTTTTATCACTAGGTAGGTGAATAAATGGGTAGGGAGGCCCATTAACCTATTTAGAAGGATCAATAACACTCCTAATGTGAAAGGAGTAATAATAAGCAGCTAATTTGAGCACCCTTAGGTGTGAACAGAGATGGGATCATGTTTATTCAGTCATCTTTGACCAAGTCAACAAATTTGTCTAGGTACATTGAACTTCCTTAATGGACAGCGTAGTTTTGGTGGAGGACAACTTGCATGAGCTTGATGGCACATGTGGATGGGACCCAATGTGGAGAGGATCACTCGCTATATATGGAGAGGATGGGAGCTTTTTTTATGGATGCTTTGTATTTGATAATTTTGATCTTGTCTGTTTAGACTTGGCTTCCCATTGCTATTTAGTAGGGTTGCAGTGTTGTTTAGCACAGGGTGTTCCTGAGCGGGAATCCCACCTCTTCCCTTGAGAGGCTTCTTGGGAGAGCTTGTCCTATATTGCTCCACATCTAGTCTTGAGGCCAAGCACCATTATTTACTCCCAGAATTATTTATGTAGCATAATATTTTTGAGTTGCAAGGTGTTGCAGTGGAGTTTTGTTACACCACTGTCGGGTCTGTTTCTCAGTAGGAGGTGCCGTCCTTCTCTTGTGAGATCAGCTAGGAATATTTCTGAGCACATTTAATATCTTGGAAGCAGGCCAGAGTATTTCTCATCTCCTACAACGGAATCCCTTGCAGGAACTGCATCATTTTGCATAGAGTTGTTGCAGCAGGGTTAAGACCCTTGTTTTTGAGCTAGTTTCCTAGGGAAAGGGCAAACCCTTCTCCCGGAAAGCTATAGGAAGGGATTCTCATCCTTTTTTTGTATTATTCAGCTATATTTCTATAATGTTTCAGTAAAACTACATTTTCTGAGCTGAATATTCAGATCTTCTCTTGTTGTACTTGTACTTTCATGAAACCCTTGCCGGGTTGGCTTTATAATGTAATAAGGAGGTCAGATCTTCATTTTCTTGGCATATTGTTCCATCATTATACTATAGAAACCCTTATAAAATAATTTTTTCATTTACTTCAGTCTTTTCAGCATAACTTAAGTCATGGGATTTGGCTAATTTTGAGCTGATATGAAGCCAGGAGGTTTGTTTAACATATCAAAAGGGATTTATTTCTGATATCCTTTTGTATGTGAGGTCCTAACATCATATTCTAAGGGAACCAAGCATTATTTCACCCAGTAAAAATGCAGATATTCATAAATAACGTTTTCAGGGTCTATTTGTTGCATTTTCCCCACTTGGGAATGTGTAGAAGTTCTTCTTTTGTTGTTGTTTCACTAATTTGATGGCTGTGTGTTTTTAACACATCATATGAGTCTATTTATCACTGAACATCCATTATTATGTTCATGTGTTGTTGTAGCTCCACATTTTGAATATCTTAAGATATTCCCAATAGTGTAGAAATTCCCTATTTTGGGATATTATAGTGGTATCAAAGCATAGTCTTGGCTCAACCTGTGGAACTAAGCCTTGATGCTATCAAGATGAGGAGAGATGGATAGAAATAATACTCCATTATGTGGAGAAATAAAGGGAGATAGGCTTACAAATCTTCTTCCAAAATTTATGCAGTGCATCAATGAAGATCTTAAGAAGATGAGAGGAGAGATGGGATCTCCAGAGGAGTTTGGATCTAGAGCCTGATCTAGATTGGCACATGATAGGTGTGAGCTTGCAACTACACCCTATTATGCACATTGCAGTCAAATGCCCAGATCTACAATGAAAGAGATGAAAGAAGAGAAAATGCCAAAGAGGGGCACTCTTAGTAATTTTCTGCAAGAGTATGAATCTCAAAATGAAAAGTTCAGAGATCATATCCCTTTCAAATATTTTTGCAAGATCAAGGTGGAGAGGAGAAAGCTGCATGACATGGATAGATTTTCTCTATCTACCTTTGATGGATCCCCAACTTGTTCAGCCAAGGCTTGGGTGGAGGAGTTGTATACTTATTTGTAGCAACACCAAGTTTCTGAAGATGAAGCCATCAGAGTTGCAGCGCTGCACTTTGAAGGTAAGGCCTATGCTTGGTGGATGTTTGAGTCATTCTCATTGAAAAATGTTAATACTTCTTCTTTTGCAAAGTTCACTAGGAGATTGGTAGAAAGGTTTGATAAAAAACATGAGACAATCAAACCAATGAAACTTTTGCATAAGTTGGGAGGACCTACAAACTCAAAACCACTTGAGAAACCTACTGGAGGAGATCACATCTTACACGATACCTTGCTAGAGTCAAGATCCTTGTTTCATTACTTTGGGCAAGAGGGCATGAAGGTTCCTTTTGCAAAGAAGGATCCTCTTATTGAGCAGTTACCTCATATTCATATTGAAGATGAAGAGAAGGATGGGTGTTACAGCGTTGTCACATCTAGAGCATATATAGTGCCTCATGCAGAGGAAGGAGGAGCACATTCTCCAACCAGAGGATTTCTTGTGTCATTGCAAGAAGTTCCCTAGGATCTCACATATGGAAGGAAAAGTAAAATTAATGAGCAACATGATTGTGAGATGATATTGATGGAAAGAAGAGGTAGGGAAGAAGGACATCATCATTTGAAGAGGAGCACACACCCCTATATATTTCAAAGAGCTAGTGCAAGGAGGAGGAAGACTGTTTTGCATTGTGAGGGAAAGGGCAAGGTTTCCCAACCATATGAACAGTCTTCTCTTACCATT
This sequence comes from Pinus albicaulis, assembly GCA_034641835.2. Lineage (NCBI taxonomy): Eukaryota > Viridiplantae > Streptophyta > Pinopsida > Pinales > Pinaceae > Pinus > Pinus albicaulis. Next base: position 1,562,019,470 of record CM076578.1, read on the forward strand.
GATGTCTCACTATATGGAGGCATTCCACCAGGGAGGCCACCAGATCAGGAGTTGGTAAGAGAAAGCTTGCCATTTGATTCACCACTCTTGGATTTTGGAGAGGTGAAGAGTTTGGAGGGAGAATTTGGCATGGAGGATGTCAAATTAGTAGGCAGCAACATGAGGAGAGCTTCACATGCCAGATCAACAGTGTTGTCTCTTGGGAGAATTGATCCATATTGGAGGTCTCAACTCTTGGTAGAGTACTCCAAGGATCTTGGTAATTGCATGATTCTTGATGACCCTGATGGAGATGACAGATATATGGTGGATGATATGGTCATTTATTCTTATGGAAAAGTCTTATTGACTAGAGATTCTAGGCTCAAGGAGAAGTTGCTACATGCAGCACGAGGAATTCTTTTCCATGCATTTTGATGCATATCTTTCCTTGGAAGAGGAGTTCATTTGGGAGGGAATTCAGCATTACATATTTCAGCATATGGAGAGATGCATATCTCGGATGATGATAGAGAGGATTTCACAGCCACTTCCCTACTCTTTGGAGGAGAGGGAGAATTTCCAGTTGATCCATTTCAGCTCAAGATCTCATGTACATGATGGAGAATGTACAATTTCACTTTATGTTTTGTACTTATTTTCTTTATATGAGTAGCATATTGTACTAAGGAGGATTGTTCCTTATTTAATATTGTATAATGATGTACTTGAAGCCATTTGTAGCATTGAGATTGGCTATCTCATTGGTGGTTTGTGGGGGAAGCCACATGATTTTTGGTGTGCACCATTGACACCACTTTGTACTTTCCTGTTTATATCTTGTAAGATTATTGTGGCAGAAAACAAGTGGCTGGAAAAGAACTTGTTTTTTTTTTATTTGATGCATGCAAAGGATGCACTACATTGGTTCCTTGTGTGGGACCTTGATCCACTTTCCGGTTGTCATATGACAACTTGTTTCTATTGGTTTTTGCTTCCATGTATTACTGATATTCCTATGTTCATGGGAAGCTTTGTTTGGAGATTGGGATACGAGTTGAAGATGCCCATTGGAGTATGATTCTCCCTACTTTGCATGATGCATGTTTTAGGAGAAGCAATGGGCAGCCCATGATTTCCAAATTACATCTCTCTTCTTCATGTGGGAGGAGCCATTTGGAGAACTTGAGTTTTTGGAGGAGGCACTTCATGGTTTATTTGTTTGATGGGGTAACTTGGGCCACTCTTGGAGGTCATAATATTTCAGCCCAAGAGCAGAAAAATACCCATACTTATCCTAAATGGAGAGAGAAACCACTTGTGTGGGAAGATCCAATCTCTCCATGCAGCCCCAACACATTGTATGAACCAGGGGTTGAGGACCTTTTTGAGCTAACTAGATTGGCTCATTTCATTTGGATGATAGCATGGGTGTGGAAGTCACTCATTGGGAATAATATTCCCCATGTTCATCATCACTCCTACCTTGAGGAGGCCATTGGAAAGCAAGGAGGTTTCCACTTACATCTTCCACCTTTCTATGATGTAAGCCATATGGTTTTGCATGCTTGGGAGGAAACATTGGAGGGAAGATTTGTAGCAGATCATTTTGAGCAGTGGTGGAGACTTTTGATGAGGAGGCCACAAGAAGAGGAGGGGAGGATTTTTTCTCTCCTTATACCGTTGCTTGAGGATAAGCAAAATTTTGGAGGGGAGGACTGTAATATTCGAAAATTTTAGCCTCCAAGCTAAATGGAATATTAGAGTTGTTTTATCACTAGGTAGGTGAATAAATGGGTAGGGAGGCCCATTAACCTCTTTATAAGGATCAATAACACTCCTAATGTGAAAGGAGTAAGAATAAGCAGCTAATTTGAGCACCCTTGGGTGTTAACAGAGATGGGATCATGTTGATTCAGTCATATTTGACCAAGTCAACAAAGTTGTCTAGATACATTGAACTTCCTTGATGGACAGTGCAGTTTTGGTGGAGGACAACTTGCATGAGCTTGATGGCACATGTGGATGGGACCCAATGTGGAGAGGTTCAATTGCTATATATGGAGAGGATGGGAGCCTTTGTTATGGATGCTTTTTATTTGATCATTTTGATCTTGTCTGTTTAGACTTGGCTTCCTCTTGCTTTTTAGTAGGGTTGCAGTGTTGTTTAGCACAGGGTGTTCCCGAGCAGGAATCCCACCTCTTCCCTTGAGATGCCTCTTGGGAGATCTTGTCCTGTATTGCTCCACATCCAGGCTTTAGGCCAAGCACCATTCTTCAGTCCCAACATTATTTCTATAGCAGAATATTGTTGAGTTGCAGGGTGTTGCAATGGAGGTTTGTTACACCACTTTTGGGTCTGTTTCTCAATAGAAGGTCCCTTCCTTCTCTTGAGAGATCAGCTAGGAAGATCTTTGAGCACATTTCATATCTTGGTAGTAGGCCAGAGTATTTCTCATCTCATACAGTGTAGTCCCTTGCAAGAACTACCTCATTTTGCATAGATTTGTTGCAGCAGAGTTAAGACCCTTGTTTCTGAGCTAGTTTCCTAGGGAAAGGGCCAACCCTTCTCCCGAAAAGCTAGAGGAAGGGATTCTCATCCCTAATTTGTATTATTCAACTATATTTCTGTAATGTTGTAGTAATACTGCATTTTCTGAGCTGAATATTTAGATATGCTCTTGTTGTACTTGTATTTTCATGAAACCCTTGTCGGGTTGGCTTTATAATGCAATAAGGAGGTCAGATCTTCATTTTCTTGGAATATTGTTCCATAAAGTTCCAGATCCATGTTGCACCTTCATTATACTACAGAAACCCTTATAAAATAATGCTTTCATCTACTTCAGTCTTTTCTGCATAACTTAATTCATGGGATTTGGCTAATTTTCAGTTGATATGAAGTCGAGAGGTCTGTTTAACATATCAAAAGGGATTTATTTCTGATCCCCTTTTGTATGTGAGAGCCTATCATCATATTATAAGGGAACCAAACGTTATTTCACCCAGTAAAAATGTAGATATTCAAAAATAACATTTTCAGGGTCTATTTGCTGCATTTTCCCCACTTGGGAATGTGTAGAAGTTTTTCTTTTGCTGTTGTTTCACTCATTTGATGGCTATGTGTTTTTAACACATCATATGATTATATTTATCACTAAACATCCATTATTATGTTCATGTGTTGTTGTAGCTCCACATTTGAAATATCTTAAGATATTCCCAATAGTGTAGAAATTCCCTATTTTGGGATATTACATCATATCACTCAGGTTTATGATCCATTAGTTGATCAAGTGGTTGACTTGATTTCACATCCAGTCGATCCCACTCTCCCTGTAGAGATTGAAACTCATAACGCTCAGTTTCTTCTTGTTACATCAGATTCTTCTACACCAGGGGGAATTTCACTTGTTTCTACAGAACCCCCTCCAAGTACAAAGGTCTTTTCCTTTGATTGGAATAGACTGATAGAACCTCATCTTCCTTCCTCCATCCCTTTCCAAATAATTTTGAAGGTTTGTGGTAAGAATGTGCATCGCACAAATATAGATGAAAGTGTTTCTGTTATTATTTTATCCTCAACTACTTGGCAAGCTTTGGGTTCCCCTCAGCTTGTGCCTGTTACGCAGAATCTATCAGCTTTTAACAGAACCATTAGTGAACCTTTAGGGATCCTTCCTAAGTTTCCTATTACCTTGGAAGGTAAGACTGTCTATATTGATATTATGGTAGTCTGAGGCCCCTTGGATTTCAATTTTCTCCTTGGGCGAGACTATGTCTATGCAATGAAAGTTGTATTGACACTCTTTCGCGTGATGTCTTTCCCTCACAGTGGAAACATTGTGATTGTTGACCAACTTTCATTCGCTAGTCTTGATTTGACTACCAATAATTTCACACCCCTAAATTTTCCTTATACGGAAGTGGTATCTACCCCGCTATTGGTTAAATATGTGGCAACTAGTTCCATGTTTTCAGTTACCGATGCAAGCGAGCCTCTCACTGTTTACTTGTCTTCCTTTGACTTAGATCTGGTAATTGACATGGTAAAACCTATGGGATTATTTGAACAGGATGTTCTTATCCCTTCCCTTGACATGAGTTCCTTCCAGAGAACTATTCTTCCATCAGATGAAGACCTCTTGAAAGCCATGATCGAGGAGTGTCCCTTGACATGTGTTTCTTCCTGTTGGAAGACATGGTCAAGGTTCCCATGAGGATAGTTCTTTTACTATGTCAACCTAGTTAAAAAATGAAATAGATATCCCTTGAAGATAGTTCTTTTACTGTGTCAACCTCATTAAAAAATGAAACATGTCTTTGAGCATAGTTCCCTTTCTTGTGTCAAGCACATTAAAAAATGAAATAAGTTTCCATGAGGATAATTCTTTTACTATGTCAACCTCGTTAAAAAATGAAACAGGTTCCCATGAGGATAGTTCCCTTTACTGTGTCAACCTCGTTAAAAAATGAAATAGATACCATGAGCATAGTTCTTTTTCTGTGACATGCTCATTAAAAAATGAAACAAATCCTCTCCTAATTGAGTCGAGTCTTTGATTAGATCTCGTAAGTGTTAAGTTGAGTCTTTCCTCTGATCTCGTAAATGAACCTTCATTACATCCACCTATTAGTAACCAGTAGTCTACTTAGTTGAATGCAATGAAGATTGGGGGAATGCGCTCTAGCAAGTTACGCTTGGGGGGCACTGAAAATCCACTTTCAAGCATAGTTTTCCTAAGTTTCAAGCTTGTGTAAAAATGAAACCTGTCTCAAGCATAGTTTTCCTATGTTTCAAGCTTGCGTAAAAATGAAACCACTTTCAAGCATAGAGTTCCTACGTTTCAAACTTGTGTAAAAATGAAACCACTTTCAAGCATAGTTTTCCTCTGTTTCAAGCTTGTGTAAAAATGAAACAAACCAATCTCAAGCACAGTTTCCTTTGTTTCAAGCTTATGTTAAAATAAAACAAACCACTCTCAAGAATAATTTTTCCTATGTTTCAAGCTTGCGTAAAAATGAAACTACTTTCAAGCATAATTTTTCCTATGTTTCAAGCTTGTATAAAAATGAAACATATCTTGAGTTCATTTTGGTTATTATTTTCAAGACTCGTTAAACTCATGAAAATCCCGAGATTCTTTTGTTATTCTTTTCATGCTCGTAAAACGTACATGAAAATGTCAAGTTCTTTCCGTATTTTCCTCCTCATTAATTAAATTGAAATTCGGCCATTGAGTATAACTTTTATCACTTTTTCGAACTCGATAAAACTTACGTAAAAGCGAAACCATCCAGTATACTTTTATCACTTTTTCGGGCCCTGTAAAAATATGAAAAATCAAAACCCTAGAGTTTTCTTTCAAGCCCTTTTCAGACTCTCTAAATATGAAAATATCACTGAGTACTTGACTATTCGAACTCGTTAAAGGAAATGAACAGTCATCCCTTCAGTAAAAGTTTACCCCTTTTCCGAACTGAAATGGAATATTTACGAAAAATGTATGCGTTGACTAATTATGGTCAACAGAGTTCTTTCCTGCATTATTTTATCCTTTTTTGGGCTTGAGAGACTAAATTTACGAAAAACTACACCCACGGAGTTTTCTTAAGTTTTTTTTCTGACTCCCTAAAACTGAAAAACACCGAGTTTCACCTATACTGGACTTGTTAAAACTTAACAGTAAAGGACCTGTCGATTACAAATAGGAATGAACCACTCCTTCTTAGGGTTCAATTTTAATACTAATTTGGACTCATTCGAAGCATTAGCTTATACAACAAGAAAATGTTATCCTCCTCAAGCTTGTCAAAAATAAAGAGGTACTTGCCAGAAATGGTGGGGGAAAAAGAGAGAAAATGAATCCAGTTGTCATACATTGTTTTAAAAATTTAGTATACCACTCTTGAACACGACACTTTTTTCACACTTATACTTGGGTTAGGAAAATCCTTTTTCTAACAGTTAATCAAACCACATTTAAAGTCTTCAGCCGGCTTCTGGGTATTAGCTTTAGGTCAATTTTCACCAAACCATTTACAGTGTCGTTATGTGTTCAAGAGACATTTCAAATAAACCATTCATTGCAAACATTTGTCTCCATTCGCGTTGACCATCCCTGAGTCAATCCTTGCTAAAATTTCTTCAAAACTTGCTCTAATGGTTTCATGTCATGGGCTTTCCTGCGACGGGTCGCTTTCTATCGACGAAAACTATTCATCTAGAAATTTGATCTATAATCCTATCATTACCTTGGGATCTACATGCCCTAATGGCAGGTTTCTCGCGTTCGACGATAGGTTGCATCATTGACCTTCAATCGAATGATTCCATGAAGTGTTTGACTACAAATCATTCATTCACACTTCGTAGATTGTACTGAGTACTTTGAGAACCATTTTCATTATTGATGGTTTCTCTCAAACTTGTTAACAGTTCACATCATTGATTAGTAATCAAGTGGTTTCTACCATGTTCGACTTCAACACAATCAATCGAATGGATAGAATCGTACTAGTTCGGGAAGCGGAAATCAAGACCCTCGATCTAGTTTCCACCATCCAGGCTGTGAGGAGTTTTATAATTCATGATACAATAGACTACTTATGACAAATGGTTGCGTCCATGCTGTGTCTACTATTGATGTAATTCTAAAATCATTTATGTATCAGAACATGTAGTTAGTTTTGATCTGAGTATGGGAATGCCTACCTCAGCGATGATATACATATATATGTTTGCATTGAATATTTTTACAGGTTTCGACCGGTATGTCCGCAACCCAATCCTCGAAATGATAAAGCACTTCACTCTTCAGAACTACTTCAAACTTCACGCTTTAGGGGGAAATCTGTTACACTAAAATTTGTCACCATGACATTTAGCTATCTATATGGGTTCATCATTACCTATATTATTCTCCCTTAGAGGTTCAAACCATAAAGTTCCCATACCAAGTCTTGGAATTGGAGAAAATCTCATATTCAAAACCCTAAAAAGCCTAACTCCGCACTTTTCCTAGTTCTTACCTGTGGTACAACGTTTTCTTGCTCTATAACCTGTGGTACATCCCACACGTTCTGCTTGCTAAAACTGCGGACCCCTGTAAAAGGTAAATAAAAGAAAAAGTAAGTTCTAGAAGCCCAGCTAGTCAAATATTCGCCCAGCTGGAGGCTTCTAGAAGCGTAATCAAGTCAAGCTTCTCCCATTCATTCATGAACCTCTATCCCTTGATTAATGGATATTATCCCTTGTTATTTGGAGCTAAAATCCCTTTATGAGAGGAATTTATGCCCCTCTTTATGGAACTGAAACCTCCTTCATTCTCCTATAAATTGAACTCATGTTTTAGTCTCAAGGGTAGACTGTAGCTTGTAGAAACACGTATGTGGTAATTGTTGAAGAATTCTTAAGAGAGAATACTCTCTATCCTAACCATTTTTTATATGAGAATGATCACACACTCCTATCAATAATTTTATGATAGTTCAGAGAGGAGAAGTCTTGTTAAACTGAAGGAAAACAGTTGTTCAGGACCCTGAAAGAACCTGTATGACATCAAGGCGACAAGGTTGTAAGGTTACTTCTTATTATACAAGTTAATACAAATGGATTCAATTTTCTCATTAAGTTGTTCATGTACCTATTTGATTAATTTAATTCTTGGATTCCTTGATCACTGAGATAGGTTAGTGTTTTCTAAATTATTATATCTTGCAGGTGATTTTAATCCTTTTTCTTGTCTTTGGATGCAGGTCTTACATGCTAAATTGACCTCTTTTGGAGCGATTGGATTGAAGATTACAACAAGAGTTGGACTTTAGGTAGGAGAATCTTCTCTTACTTAGTTAATTAATAATTTTGAATCACATATGATTTAGAGAAAATGGTTTTCATTTGGATGTTTGTTTCTAGATATCCTTAGGATACTAGGGAGATCGCTCTTGTTCGCAAGAGGGATTTGTCCATCTAATAGTGTTATAATTTGTTTTTTTTTTAAACCTAAATTTTGGAAGTTTGAACTACATTTGGCATGTGAAGTAATGTTACTTGATACTTGATACTTGTGATCTATAATGTTTTGTTTTAAAACTCAAGTTTTGGATGGTTGAACTACATTTGGCATGTGAAGTAATGTTGTGTTATAATTTGTTTTGTTTTTAAAACTTAAGTTTTGGATGGTTGAACTACATTTGACATGTGAAGTAATGTTGTGATCTATAATGTTTTGTTTTTAAAACTTAAGTTTTGGATGGTTGAACTACATTTGGCATGTGATATAATGTTTTGTTTTTATTGGATAGTTGAACTACAATTGGCATGTGAAGTAATGTTGTGATATAATGTTTTGTTTTTAAAACTCAAGTTTTGGATGGTTGAACTACATTTGGCATGTAATTATGATATAATGTTTTGTTTTTAAAATTCAAGTTGTTGTTTTCCAAACAAAAAAAAATCACATGAATATATGTACATGTAGAAATGATTTAAGTACATGTTTGAATATATATGTTAAAACAGTTGAAGTACAATACATACATATATATATATATAAACAATCATAAGATTCTAGGTCTTGTTAGATGTGTCAAACAATCATAAATTTTTTAAAATGCATTCTATAATGTAAATATATCCAGTACGTGCAACATTTTTCATCAATGCATGTATAGAAAAGATACATTTAGTTAATTCCATTCTAGAACATATATATCCAGTACTTGCAACATTTTTCATCAATGCACATAGAAAAGCTACTTTCCATTAATTGCATTTTAGAACATATATATCCAGTACTTCAACATTTTTCATCAATGCAAATAGAAAAGATACTTTCAATCAATTGCATTCTAGAACATATATATTCAGTACGTGAAACATTTTTCATCAATGCACATAGTAAAACTACTTGAACAGTGAATTTCATTCTAGAACATATATATATATCCAATGCGTGCAACATTTTTCATCAATGCACATAGAAAATCTACTTTTAGTTAATTGCCTAGAACATGTATATATCTAGTACGTCCAAAAATTTTCATCAATGCACATAGAAAAACTACTTTCAGTTAATTGCATTCTAGAACATATATATCTAGTACTTGTAACATTTTTCATCAATGCACATAGAAAATCTACTTCCAGTTAATTGCATTCTAGAACATATATATCCAATACTTCTAGAACATATATATGGGTGAAAATGTGAAGTTGGGTTATACTTTTGTGAGAATCGGGGGAAGAAAATTTTTTTCGGCAATAGTTCGACCGAACTTTTGAGAAATTTCGGCCGAACTTTATGAGAAAGTTCAGTCGAACTCGTTCTGCCATTTATATTGACGGCACACTAATGGCATGGGTAAACTGA